>MU839086.1:312476-427349 GCA_030685235.1 Copromyces sp. CBS 386.78
TTTTTTTTTTTTTTGTTTATTTTTTTTCTTTCTTGGGCGGGGGTTTGGGGGGGTGGGGTTTTTTTTGGGTGGTGTGTAGGTTGCAAAGGGGGGGGTTTTTTTTTTTTTCCATTTTTTTTTTTTTTTTTTTTTTTTTTTTTTTTTTTTTTTTTTTGAGTTTCGTCTACATAGAGTAAAACACTCAAGTTCTGGATTACAAGAAGTTAACATATCGCTGCATGCTTCTAGCTGTCTGTCATTTTACACTCCTTCGGTGACATTCGCTCTGACAGCACTCCGAGCGTCTCGGCTTACTTCCGTGCGTCCTGAAATGCGCTGCCTTTACGAGGTCTGAAACCGAGCCTAGGTAGGCGTGGTATATGTAACAAACGTACTTGTAGGAGACATGGATGTACCAGACAGATTGCTAACCTCTTTCGGACCTTCTTCAGTCCCTCGCATCCTCTACATGGTTTCCGAGTTCCGATAGCTATCACAGCGCCAGCTTTTATACAGGTGAAAGGTGATGAATGTAATATTTGGCTACTGAAGACCGAAGAGATTGGATTAGGAGTAAACTCCAACAGGAAAAATCGATGGGGTGGGCTGGGCTTCTATGCCCTAGAATGTGAGCCGTGACTGGGGATCGTGAGATGACACGTCAAGGTGAAGTGGTTCAATAGATCTCGCACGTAAGCTTCTTTGACTTTATGAGAGTGCCGCCGCAAGAAACTGCGAGGAGTCCCTCACGTCGTAGAAAATAGCGTGAAGATTGGAACGCATGTTTGCGTGACAGACACCTCGACATATAAATTTGAGACCTTCCATAGAAGACACGGATTGGCACCTATAATAAAGTGCAGAGTAAGCACGTTGCAAATGGAGTTTCAAATTCGTAACTGTTTACTTACAATGGCAATGTTGACAACAAGTAATAGTTTGCATCGAGTCCGCGACCAAAATCTTGTATACTTAACTCTCCTGATGCTGATTGCCTATAGCCCAAGTCTATGACTCTATTGTCTCTAGAACCAAACCCGTTTCGCGTGCACTTCTATATGCCTGATGATATTTGAACAACCACACGACTCCCCTACGGCTACAAACGGAGCAAGTCTCAAATGTCATAATGATACCGGAGTGGACCAAAACCCCCAAATGGCATCCTTTCAGCTCTAAGCCAAGAATATCTCTGGGGTGTATATAATTTGCCTATAAAAAACCAAGCCAACCAACGCCATGGCAATGTGTCTCGTGCGTACGCCCCAAGTACAAATAACCCTTGTAGTAAGTGAAACCAAGCTTGACCGCCCGTTTCAAGACTCCCCTAGCCCATAGCAAGAAAAGTTCTTTATCTTATATGCCCAAAAATGTCTTTAACCTTTCGTAAGTGTAGAAGCTCGCAGCCACCATGGGAACCACCTTCGCATATCCGATAGTCAACCCGACAAAGAAGCCGCGGAACCCACGTTCCCTCATGATCAGCTTGGCCGTCTCGCCAATGGTCATCCTATGACCATCGCCGACTGCCCCGCCGACCTGCATTCTTCGCCTGATGACCTCCAATGGATACGACACCGTCTGCGAGACCAGACCCGCAATACCACCAGCCGAAAGCTCTGCCCATGAGCGCAAGGGGGCAGCCTTGCCGGCCGGCGCGTTTTCTGGTTGCGGTAGTGTCGTCCATTGCGCAAGCTTCGGGTGTCGAAAGATGTCGCCAACAGTGTCGTGCGTGAGGAAGGACATGCCAGCGTAGGGAAGCATGCCGAGGAGAGTGGGGGAGAAGCCGCGGTAGAAGTTGACGAGACCGGTTTTTGGGATCAGAGCGGGCGCGTGTGCTGAGGCCGCGGTCATGTTTCGCAAAGGAGGTGGCGCGTTTTCTGGAGTTGTCATGGCGTTTTCGCTGTATATTTGCCTAACGATGGATCGGAGGGATGACCGGCCTTCCCGTTTTGTTTCGAACGCTAGTCGTACTCGGATCACTTCGAGGGGGTAGGTGAAGAAGACAGAAGTGACGCCGGCGAGCGAGCCGCTGACAAGCCGCCGTAAGGGGGTTTCCTGGTCCTTGCGAGTGATAAAAAGTGCCCTGACTTGCTCATAGGCCAGAAACTTGATGCCGGCGTACGGAAAGATCCTGAGGAGGGTTGCGGAATGGCCCCTAAAAAGGCCGATTGGCCCATCCTGTCGATAGATGTCTTTTATAGCTTCCCCAAACCCCCACCATGAGCCCGCATACTTGAGGAAGTGTGGATTGCGAGCCTGGAACAGGATCTTGACCCGGTCAAGCGGTGCGACAACGGTTTTAGCCTGTCGAACAAGAAGGGTCAGTCAGGATCATCGAGGTCGGGTCGCGCATGGGATGCAACGAGTGTAGTATCGACGGGGTTGAATAAACATACCGCACATCCGGCCAAGCCCCCTGCTACCCCCGATCTCCAGACATAATCCAGACTCCGTTTCTTCTGATTCTCGGAATCCTTCTTTGACCGCGGGACAGAAGCCTCATCGTCTGTCGGACAGACAGCTACTTCACCCTTCTCTTTCTGTATCCTGGCCCCCAGCCGGAACGCATCGGCTGCTACCTCTCGTGGTTCGTTTGATCCGCTCCCCGGCATGGAGGCATGGCTGATGAGCGCCGGGGGCATTCCCTCTGACGCGGGCCTCAAACGGGCTCCTCAGAATATCGTGGGCGATGGATCGTAATTTCGGAGAGAGACTGAATGCGCCTTCCTATAAGCGCATTGCCGGCGGAAAAGTCTTCGGGTGCAAAGATGCGGACTCGGCGATGCGACGGTAGAGTTGCCGGTTTTGCACAAGCCAGAAACACAACCCTAGCGTTGCGGCGCCGAGATGGAAGAATTGGAGGGTAATGGATGGCGGGATTAAATTGTGAAGAGAGCGCTGGTTTGAGGATCGAGTCTAGGAAATTGAAGGTATTTTGGAGGATCGATACAGGTACCGGAATTATTACATCACACACTTTGCAGCGGAGCCGGGAAAAGACATTGAGGGCACATTCCGGTCCCCATTTTCTTTCAACATCACTTCGGGTGAGATGTCTCTCACTTGACCTCCAAATTCCCAAATTCCCCCGCCAGCCGGTCCCTGTCAGCCGAGGATTGCCGAAGACATTCTGGAAACCTGGAACCGGCGGGGCTGAGTAATCTGCAAAACAGCCATTTGCGTTGGTCACGAGACCCCAAACGATACGTAGCGCGCCGCCATCCTGTCAGATGTGACTGTGCAGAATTGATTGATTGAAGAGTGTGTGTAACTGACTCGCCTAGAAGGTATGGGGGGTGCTGGAGTATCCTAGAGGGCCCTAGAATCCAATAATCTAGGGGGCTGAGCGGCTAACCTAGATTGAGTATAATTAGAAACCTAAATATCTACCTTCTAATTTAATATACCCCCTTACTTATAGACCTTCTTTATAAGGTAAAAGTGAAGTTATTTATAATTTTCTTTCTTTTAGTATATTAATTTCCTTAGTTAAATTATAAGTATTTTTTAGAATATCGTTAGGAATTTCCTTCTTAATCCTTATTTCCTTTCGAATTAGTACGTTCGCTATCCTTATTAAATCCCGGAACTTTTCGTAATTTAATTGTCCTAGTATTTTTATTAACTTGTTTGCTAGTATTTTTTTTTATTTTTAAATATTCGATTATAATCCTTCCTTTTATAATTTCTTATTATAATTAGTAATAATAAATGTTAATATATTTTAATTTGGTTATTAATTGTAATATTTTAATAGTTAGAATATAGATCGTTTAAGTATTATTATAGTTAATTACGGGAATTTTTTAATCGCGGGGAATTTTAATTTCCTTATATAGACGTATAATAGTAATAGTTTCCTTTATTGCGTTAGAAATCGATAATAGTTCTACTTTGGTAGTTAAAATTAATACCGTTCTTTATTTAGTAGTACTTTAGTAAATAAAATTATTAAATAGTTTGATTATAAAGTTATATAAACTTTTCCGATTTAGTGTATTATCGGCGTATAAGGTATTTGAAGCTATTTCGAACTTTAATAACGATTTAAAATAGAGGGAAAAATTTGGATAGAATTAAAGGTAGTATAATATTTTATTAGTAATTTTACAATATTAAAGATTAGGATTGTAATTATAGCGAATTAAACGGTTAATTATAAAGGTAATATTTGTTCGGGTAATTATTATAATGTATATTATCGATCCGACGACAATTTAATAATTTTATATTTTATTAAAAGTAGTTATACTATTGTAGGGTAAAAGTTCTTCATTATTTATTAGAATAAAGGTAAAAGTATAGGGATTTTTAATAAATTTGGTAATTTTGTGAATATATTCCTATTAAAATAATTAAATTAGTCTTACTTTTCGATTTCGAATAATTTTAATACTTAAAAATTATTAAAGGTTATTACCCCCTATAAATTTATATTTTTCTTCTAAATTTTTTATTATTTAGCTAATTTTATTATGTAATTTTTGGTCGAAAGTAAATATAATATTATTAACGTAGTAAAAAATTAGAATTTTACTGCGTTTGAGGATATATAGATCTTCGAATAATAGTTAGAAATTTATATTTTTAAAAGTACTATTAAATTTTTATTATTAAAGTAGAGGAGTATATTATAGACTATAGAGGGCTTTAAGTAATTTGAATATTATATAATATTTTCGATATTTAGGAGGCATATGTATATAAATTTCTTTATTGAGATAAGCGTTAACGAAAGTATTTATAGCATTGTATTAAATAAATTCGAAGTTAAATTTAGCAGTATAAGCGATAATAGATTAGAAAGAACGATTAATTAATATAGAGGCGTACGTTTTTTTCTTATAATAATATTATTAATCCCCTTTAATTATAAGGCGAGCTTTGACCTTTTAAAAATGGCCGTGCTTATTGAATTTATATATATATATTTATATATAGTTAAGGATTTAGGTACCCTTGGTACGAGGGATATCTTTATCGATTTCTACTTACGATTTTTTTTCTTTATAGTTATTAAAGTATATTTCTTCTATTTATTTAAAGAGATTTCTTAGTTCGTAATATTTGAGATCGCGGTAAATCTTTAGGATTGGGGGTAGATTTTGATATTTGATGGAGTTTAATCGGCTACCTTTAGTAATTAGACGATTGATTTTTACTTTTGTAATAATTTTGCTTTATTTTTAGCTTATTAATTGAACGAATTTCCTAACGTTGAAGGTAATTTCCTATAGTTTGAAAGACGGGAAGGAGATAGGTTTTAGTAGGTTAATAATAAGATTAGTAGAGAGAGCGGTTAGTAGTATATTTGGAGGGGTAGGATATTTAAATATAAAATTGAAGGATATTTTACTTTAAATACTTAGTTTAATTAATTTAGGGTTAATAATATTATTATTATTTATTTATAATTTATTATCGAAGAGCGACGGTAATAATTAAGTAAGGCTATTATTTTCTATATTTTAAATTATATTAAGGGGTTTAAAGTATTATATAAATAATTAAAATAGGTAGTCGATTTTATTGAATAGGTTAGAAATTTTATCGCTAGTTAGCCTTAGCCCTTCTTTAATTTCGTTAGGGTTCTTTAAATAGATTGAGTTTTCGTTAAATAATATATTACAGGTATAGACGATACGGTTTACTTATGGGTTTTAAATTTAATATATAAACGAAATAGTATAGCCGACGAAGTAGCCGATTTATATTTTTAGCTAAAAGTTCTTTCGTTATTACTCCTTTTTCTAAGCGATTTTTATTATTATATAGATTTTATAACCGTATATATGTAAATAGCTGAAATTAGGCTTTTAGGGATTAATTTATACCCTTTTATAGTAGGTTACGAAAGTATAAAACCGTTTGTAAGAAGACTTCTAATTATAGAAATACTTAGGCGATTAGTTAATAAAGTAAATTATTATTAAGACGATTTAAGGTTAGAGGTTATAAGGGAAATAGGAGTTATTTATTATAGCGCGCGCCTTTTTTTAAATTATACCCCTTAAGCGCTTAGTACCGCTGTTTTAAATTTAAATATTAAGTATTAAGGGTTTAAAAATAATAAGGTAAGTAGTTAACTTATTTTTAATATATTAACTATTAAATTCGTTATTATATTTAATATATTTAATTTTAATATTATATTAATAATTAATCGTATTAATAACTAAGAGTAGTCCTTTTACGATAGCCTCTATTATACGTATTATTATATAAATATTTTAAATAAATTTAGTCTATCGATAAGTAACGAATATTATATATTTAAAACCTCTTTTCCCTTATTCGTATTTAAGAAACTCGACGGCGAAACATTCTCCTAATTTAAAGCTTCGGTCGTATAATTTTCATATAATTTATGATTTAATTTTAAATATATTATATATATTATATTAATAAGTCGCTAATCCTTTGAATATAGTGCTTTTAATATTATAAAGGTATTCGAGGATTTGCGGACTATAGTAACCGAATTATTCGTATTAGAATTAGGCGGGTATTTTATATATACGACAGCTAATATAGGAGTTAAAATAGTTTTGTCGAACGAAGAAAGTAGTACGGTTGAAAGAGAGAGGAAGGTATTTAAAAACCGTTTAATAATAGATTTCTTAAAAGAAATAGAAAATTAAGCTATTTAGCCGATAAAGGTAATTATTAGGTAGTTTATAATCCTAGTAAAAGTTTTATTTTCGAAGTAGGTATAAAAATATAAAATTTATAATAAAATTAAGGTAGAAGGCGACTTTTCTTAGTTATAGCCGTAGAGCTCCCCTTTCTCCTTATATTTCTACGTTAATAGTTCTAAAACCCTTAATAAGTATTTGAAAGTTTTTAGCCTAAATATAATTTTCTAAGGACGTTATTCGAAATGAAGAAAAACGATTAATTTTATTAAAAATATAAAGGGAAGCCTTAAAATCGAAAATTATTAAATTCTTGAACGGGTAAATATTCTTTCTATTATTTATATTAAAAGTATTTTATTTAATAAGAAATATTGAATTGTAGGTACCGATTTTTTATTATTTTTAAGCCTTTAAAGTAGCGGTCTACGTAGAAGTAATAAAGTAGTCCTATATTTGGTTCTTAGCTTTTTTTATTTCTTTATAAATTTTGGGAAACTTTTCGAAATTTTCGTTAATAAGTTTTTATATATAGTTATTAGGCTTTTAAATAAGGTTATTTTTTATTTTAAGTATTAAATATTAATAGTATATTATTAGGTAAGGGCTTCGTTCGTATATTTTGTATAGCGGCGCGGATCCCCCTTTCTTTTTCGGCCGTAAAGAATTATTCGCGTTTTTATTTACGTTGCGTTTCTTCTTTATATATATTTTCTACTTCTTTTTATAATTAGAATTAGGAGTATCCTTTTTCTTAGGTATAAATTCTTTCGAACTAGATTAATTAGTACCCTAGGCGCTATAAATTATAATTTTTTTATTAGTTAGTAGTATAATACGTTCTAATACATTAATCCTTTTAAAGTTAGCGGATATATTTTTATAATTTAAGTACGAATTTTCTAGGTTGCGTTTAAATTTTTAGGTATTATTTGCCTAAATAAGTTTATATTTATAAGTTATATTAATAAAATCGGTAAATTATAAAGTAGGGGAGGTAGCTTCGCTAATACTTATCTTCTTACTATTAGCGATAAGGATTTCCTAATTTAAAACCTACTTTTCGAAGTCCTTAGGTAGTTTTTTAGCAGTCTCTTTAATAAAGGCTTAATATTTTCGCCGAGCAGTAGCGATTTAGTCGATAGGGCGGTAATTAATTTGGTATTTAATTTATTTTAATTATTTATAGGTAGATTTATCCTATTCGAAAATAGTATTAATGAAATAGCTAGCAATATAAATATTTATTTAATTATAGACTTTTATATTAATATTGTCGAAGTCTTTTTAATACTTATAGCGGATATTATACGTATTATTAGTTTAATTGTAAATAGCCTTTCCTTTATAATAAAGTCTATAGCGGGGTTAATTATTATATCCTCTCTAATATTTTGTTCGGTACGGTATTTATTTTTTTCTTTAAAATTTTCTTTATTATTAAATTTTTTTTTAAATTCTTATTAGAATTAAGTAGCGGCGGTAGCAGCGGTCTTAGTACCGTTTTTATTAATTTAAATCTGAATTTGGGTTTAGGTTTAAATTGTAGTAATATTTATTATAATTGTTATAGTAGTTATTACGATTTTTTTAACCTAGATTCTTCTATTGAATTTAATAAGTTTTTTTTGAATTGTTAGTATACGATCTTTTGCGGGCTTTGTAAGGAAGAAATCTTCCGGTTTGGGAGGTAAGACTCTTTGGATTATAGGCCTTTCCTTAAGTAATTAATTACCGAAATTTTAATTATTTTTAATTAGTTGTTTGAGGGCTTTATATTAGTTAGGCTAGTCGCTTTAGGTTTTGAGGACGATTGTGATGGCTTTATTAGTGGATTCCTTTGATAAAGATATAGTTAACGTTATTAGTTTCGTAGGGATATTGCTTATTATCGATTATTGTAGCGCTTCTATTGTAAATACGTAAATTAGATTATTAATTATTAAATATGATTGTATAGAATTGATTGATTGAAAAGTATATGTAATTAACTCGTTTAGAAGGTATGGGGGTGTTGGAGTATCCTAGAGGGCCTTAGAATCTAGTAATCTAGGGGGCTGGGCGGCTAACCCAGATTGAGTATAGCCAGAAACCCAGATATCCACCCTCTAATCTGACACATCCCGATTGTTTTTTTCTCACAAATTTTGGGGACCCTTTCACCCGTATCCATCCGCCGTCAATGCGGCTCCACAGCATCATTGCGACTGGACGGGACCTTGCGGCACTGCAGCTGCAATTGACTACCAGTCGGAAATCCCACTGTTTGGATCTGGACCTGACGGGAACGAAGCATCTTCAGTTTCCTCCGCACTCCCGTCCCTGTTTCTGTTTTGCGGGGTGCAGTGATGAACTGGGTCTGGCTTGTCCCCATGTCCCTCACCCCCAGCACAACCTACCTGTAAAACAGATCTTGATCTCACTCAGTTCGGCAGGAACTTTGAACATGGTCCACTCGTCTGTTTTATATCAAAATGACAACCAGACAGTGCTCCTTCTTGATCTGCCTCGTTCACTCGAGGAAGCTCAGTTTCTCCCAAACGAGCTTGAAGATGGCGCGCTAACTCTGGGGAAGCTCCGGTACCTGATCTCGGCAGAACCTCCATCGTCTCCGTTTCCGACTCCGGAGCCAAAATCGAAATCGCTATCATCCGCGGCCAGCGCTGCCCTGACTGCCTCTGCTCATATCGCAGAGTTGATGACTCGTTCCGCTGCCGAGTCTGCCTTGGAAGACATTCGGCACTCTTATGATGGAGGATGGTGTTTACCGCGTCACTGTCCGCCAAAAAGAACGACGGTCAACCGCAATGGGAAGCGGGGCCCCGATGGAGAAATTGCCGGCGGAGAGATTGTTAAGGTCTCGGACGAAGTCAAACGCCGTCACGATGTCTCTGGTGAGGCGCCGCCAGACCTCTCCCATTACATCATCCCAAAGGCATCTCACTACCTGCTTGGCACGGTGGATTCTCAGCGATCTCAGTTTCTTGCGACGGCACCCAAGAAGTTTGACCTGATCCTCATGGACCCGCCCTGGCCCAACCGCTCCGCAAAGAGGAAAAGGGGCATCTACCAGCCCGTTCGTGACACAGACTCTATAAGGGACGTTCTCTCCCAAATTCCTGTCGCATCTCACCTGTCCGAGGATGGTCTCGTTGCTGTATGGGTTACGAACTCGGCACGAGCTGCCGAGCTTCTTACATGCCCGAAGGGCATCTTCGACGAATGGGGAGTCGAACCGGTCGGCGAGTGGATCTGGCTGAAAGTGACCACGGGCGGAGAGCCCATTGTGAGTCTTGATTCCGCTTGGAGGAAACCATGGGAACGGCTTCTGCTCGCGAGGAAACGTGGAACTGCTGGACCGAACGTCAAGAAACGAAGTCCTATAGAGACCAAGGTTATCGTAACGGTGCCGGATCTCCATTCCAGGAAACCAAATCTTCGAGGTTTGGTTGCGGACCTTCTGCCACTCAACTATCAAGCTCTGGAAGTCTTTGCCCGGAACTTGACGGCAGGATGGTGGAGCTGGGGTGACCAGTGTCTGTTGTTTCAACACCGAAGCCGGTGGGTAGAAGTTGTCTCGGATGAAGCAGAAAAAGCAGGGCTGCCCTTCCCTCCAAAAGAAAGGTGAGGCAAGCAGTATAGACAGACAACCGGAACTCCTTCTAGTGTTGTTCCGTCTACTCCTCTGTATCGTATCGTACATATTGCACGATAAAACCGCAAATGTCCCGTCCAACATGTGCAATATATCATACAATCAGGTTCCAAGCCAGGCCGATTTCTCTATCCGCTCCAAGATATCATTTCCATTGCATGGAAGGACTGTCGTTTCCTCGCTCTGCACTTCCCTTCCCTTTTCGCCTCACCCACTCCTGACTCTGCGCAGAACCCAACTTAATGGTGCGACAAAGTCAAGCAAGCCCGACCCTCATATTTATTGCTTGGACTCCGGACCCTTGCTGCTGCTCTCCTCCGCCGACTCATCCAAAGGCAAGTTCTCTTCCACCTCGGACCACCCTTCCTCCTCCGGCACGATCTTCGAATTGAGGAATGAGTTCACCTTTCCGGGCGCCCACGTCTCCTCGCCCGAGAGGAGCCTGCTCTGCTGTGCCTTGATGGCCTTGCGGTCCTTGGACACCTCATGCTGCGACGGCACAGTGATCTCGCCCTGGGCCCTGACGGCGTGGTATTTCTTTTCGTCCTCCTGCGCCTTGTTCTGCTTCTTCCACGTGCTGTAGTCGAACCCGTCGCGGGCCTCCTCGGCGGGCGGCTTGGGCCAGACGAACGGCTTGGCCAGCTCGGCGATCATCATCTTCTGCGACTTGGGGCGGCGCCAGTTGCCGAAGTCGCCGTGCCTCTGCTCGTGCATGCGCTGGTTGACGAATGAGCGGACGCCCGTCACCTCGACGTTGTAGACATGGTACAGGTAGTCGCGCAGGTCGAGCTTGTTGAACTCGAGGGGGACGATGAAGGTCGCGAGGTTGGGCGGCTGCTTGGGCAGCGGGCGGACGAATGTGATGACGTGGTTTGGCCTGATGGTAGAGAGCAGTGTGTTAGGGCCAGCTTCAAGGTACAGGGAGCGAGACGGATGGATGTGGTGTCATGTCTGGGATCACACAAGCTCTAGGGAAGGACGACGGGAGTTTTTGTCTTTGGAAAAAGAGAGGCGGACTGTGTAGGTATAACAGGCGCAATCGCATCGCAGATGTGGTAGTATCTTTCTTACAGGAAGATCTGCTTCTTGCCCACCCTGAAGGGGGCATTCCTAAGTGCCTCAGCACCCATCTTCGCTACGGAGGCCATTGTGCCGGATGTGGTGGGTATATGGAGGACGTGAGGGAACGCGCCTTGTCAATCGAGTGAGGTCGCGCCGGGGATCCGTACTCGCAGCACCCGAGAATCTGGAGCAGCCGGCCGATTGAAAGATTGACGGTTCCCCGTTTCGATAATATTTTCCGCATTTCCCCCGGACCGGTGCCAGCTGGCGGCCTCGTGAGGGGAGCTGCTGGGCTACGTCCCCCTCACAGTGGAGCATCCAAGCTACGGCAGCGATGAAAGTGGGTGCAGTGGATCCAGAGACTAAACTTTAAGTTTGGATGCAAGACCCATACGCCATGCTCCCTGCTCCATCTTCAACCACGACGGAAGAAGATGGGAAGAAATCGCAAGATGCATCGACAGAAGAGATGAATTATTAGCGTTTATATCATTTCAGTCATTCCTGTCATCGGATGTCTTCTCACCCTTGTATAAGTACATATGGTCCGAAAAATAGCCACTTTCCACATGGGGCGATATCCTCCTCAAACTCGGACCATTTTGTGTAGCCACCAACGCCTCGCTTTAAACATCAAGACCATCAACAACAACGCCCTTGGTCCAGGTCAATTGCATGACCCGGGCAACTTCATTGGCAGATTCCTCCGAAACCATAACGCTGACCAGATACAAAGCCGCATCCAGGCCAGCGGCCACTCCCCCACTCGTAATGACACGCAGTCCACCTAGACGCATCGCTGCGCGGCGGGCAATGGATTCGCGACGTGTCGCACCCTTGAAGGACATGGATCCCTTTCTATAAGCGGTGTCAGTAAAGTTCATTGCTTACAAAAGCCCAAGCTAGTTGCGCAAAGACACCAGCACTCACCGGGCATTGGAAGGACGACGGCCAGCGTCAGACTTGCGGCGCACGTAGGGATTCTCATCCTCGTCGCCAATGTCAAAGCGCAAGTTGTTCACCACGTATCGAGCATCTTCGATGACATCGGTGCGCTCAGTAAGGTCACGAACTGCCGAATGGCTGCACAGGTTCTCGAACTGGGTCATATGGTCGGGGTGGGTGGTCGCAGAAAGACCAGATAGAATACCAAGTTCAGCCAATAAGATGGATCCGGTGCAGATGGAAAGCAGGGTACGCTCGTGAGTGGGATCAGCCTTCTGGATCTCAGAATAGGCAGTGATAAGGGGCATGGGCTCGGCCTTGGCCTTCAGGATGGCATCGTTCACGTTGCCGCCAACTACAACGAGGACGTCGAATTCTGATAAGCGCTCGTGGGCCTCCTTCCATGTGATCTGGGACTGCACAGTGACTCCCTGATCTGAGAGAACGGTGGGCTCGCCGGAGGCGATGGTGACTTCGAAGGCTCTGGAGGCTGTGTTATGAACCCAGTATTAGCCATCTGGTCGTCGACAGAGACATTGCTATTCGAGGATATGACGTATAGCTGACTTACAAGGATCATTCGCCTCGTGCAGGGCGGTGGTAAGGACCTCAAGGGGACCGGCAAAGTCCATGAGGTTGAACTTGGGATGCAGGGCGAAGAGCACGTCAATGGGCTCATCGGCCACTGCAGACGATTTGTGTGCCATCTTGACGACCTTGTTGTTGTGGTTGAGTTAGGAAGTGAGGGATTGGGGAATGGACTATAGTGGTCTGATACTATGGCAGACCGTGAACTAGCAACAAAGATAGAACTTCAGGATCGTGAAATGTCTTGGAGGAAGCTTACTCTCGAAGAGCGCGTGTTGATAGACTTGAGATGTATAGATCACCTTTGTGAGATGGACTGAACAGGAAGAGAATATGGGTGCCGGCGGGTGCACGGGAAGCTTCTTATTAAATGAGACGGGACGGACCTCAATGGATAGAGCTCCACGAGGAAAGTGAGGGGGAGGGGAACCGTGACTGGATGGCGGGCGTCGTATCACCCCACGTGAGGAGGTGATCGAGCCTCGAGTAATGGCCCAGAATTGCCAAATGACCTGAATGCCCAGATCGTCCTCTCCCTCTGTGGAGAAGCAGTCAACGAGGTGCACCTCCGTCCGCAAACAGTCGGTTGTATCCGCGGCCGGCAAGCTGTGCGCCAGAGGACCTCAATGGCGAATGGGATGGAACCTCACTTACACCTCAGAAGGAATGGTGGCGTGCCGGAGCGGCAGTCGTACCACTCGCTGGGAGCTTCCACTTGTTGGAGAACCCCACTTGGTGGGACCTGACGTGCGTTGAAAATGCGGGGTAGCGTTGAACCAGAAGGTCTTGGCGCACCAAGCCCGGAAGCAACCAGGAGGACCTGCTGACAGGCGGGTCCTTTCTCCATCGTAGCTGCCCCGCAGTGGAGCCGGACGACCTGATCAGTAGTGGTGGGTTGGAAATTCACGGTCAATGTAAAGTAACGTAAAGTAAGTAAAAGAAAGGTAAAAAACGTGATGTTTCTTTCGTGCACGGGCCTCCCCGCACGGGCCATACAAGTTTCGCAGGTATTAGCCAGTTGTAATAGCGGCACCTAGGCAGCGAGATTGCTAGAGTGCGGGCGCATCTCAAACTGGCGATAAATCGTCTCGTTTTGAAAAGGTGGCATCGTGAGGGTATTCTCTGAGCTTCTACGAGTCGATCGCGGTCCGTTTCATATAGTTTCGTTGATAATTGATGGAGTGGATGAATCTTGAAAAGGTGCCCTGGTTGTGGAAGATTATGGGTTGTGTGCACGGATCATTTACACTAGTGTTATTTACTGAATTTCAATTTTCTGAAAATTTCTGAAAAAATCTTATTTTTTCAGAAATAAACCATCACTACTGATCAGTGGTCTGTTCATCGGGCAGGTGCCGCACGCCGGACAGCTGTTAAAAATTGGAGTGGGACACGTTCGGGAGCCACCTGCAAGTGCAAGCGGGTAACCTCGGGGCAGGCAGTGGCACGATTCAACAGATGGATTCCATGGAATCATGTGCGACCGAACCTAACCATTGTGACCCCTGGAACAACAAGGACGGGAACGACGACCAAAGCGATTTAAATCACGGCACAATTGACCACCTAGAACCACCTAGAACCACCCAGGCAATTGGAGCCAGAACACGCCATACCGTATCTTGAAGCTCCATCCAGTCCACTCTTTCTTTCATCGAGACATAGGGACCAATTGCCGTGCCACGCCGCTGGATAGGGGCCGGGAGCTTGAGCTTCACTGACTGACTGGATCACCATCCCGGTACCTTAGCATACCGCCGCGGTTACCTTACGCAAACCTCACCACAGCGGACCTGATACAGCTCACCCGTGGGAGATAGGTACCTCGAGACAGGTGGCTCAAGCTAGACAGAGCTGTCGGCCTGACCTTCGTCAAAAGCGTGCAGTTCTGATAAGCGAAGACGAGGGGCCGTTGCAGAGCGCCACTTTTGGAGCCGCCTCGAGCACTGCAGCCTGAGATAGTGTGGGACAGTGTGGCAGCCTTGGGGAAGTGATTGCCTTGGAGGTTGGACAGAGAGTGTGGTATCTGATTCGCCAGCCTCGGTCGGGTACAGCACTAACTTCCTCATATCGTGCTCCGGGGTCCGATACGCGTACTAAACAACTTCTCGCCCTTGTCATTGCTTTTCAGTCGACTGATCTCACAGGAACGCTCATCCGTCGGCTGCCGCTTCAAGAGCGAGCGGGTCCGTATTACGGCTTTCCGAGAGCTCTGGGCACACCAATGACCAACGGTAACTCGGGAAGCTCCCAACCTCAAGCGCTACACGACCCGTACCTTTAATTGCATGTGCCCGCCACTCCGCCGATCACGATGGCCTCATCTGGGTAAGTCTTTTTGAGCATCAATCTACAGGTCTCTATGGTTGATGCAGAGTCTGACAAGCCATATTCATGAAACAGGTCTACCAAGGATCTCACCAAGGCTCTCACCAGCTTCATTCAGACACCAAACCTACCTCTCCCCAAAGAGCTCACCGCCTTGATTAGCAACTATCTGGGCCGGCATGAGCACGCCGAAGACGGAGCTGCAGATCGGTTGAACGAGGAGCTTCTCTCCATCTACACCAAAAACGTTGAGAACCGGCCCGGAAAATATGCCGCCTTTCTTGCGATTCTACGGGAACTTCGTCCCGCCATGAAGACGCCTGCCAGGATCTTTGAGTGGTGGGATAGACTTCTTGACCCGGTCTTGGAATATGTAGGACAGGAAAAGGGGTTGGCTCGTGAGGTTTCAACGAACACACTGGACCTGCTCGCGATTGACAAGTTCGATGAATCGTCAAACTCATCCGAGGCAAGCCTTGCTCCCTTCACTGAACGTCTGCTGAGTAGATGGATGGACGCTCGTGCAAGTCAGATAAACTGTGTTCCGATGGCGGACTTCAAGGACCGCATGGTGAAGAAGGCTTTGATGGTCTTTGGAAAGAAGGACCCCAAGGTTCGCATTAGCCCTTCTCCTTGCGCATACTGTTCTTGACTAACCGCTCAACAGGGCTTCATGACTTGCTTGGATCGGTATTTCGTCAAGAGAGATTATCGTAACTTTGCATTGAGCTTGCTATGCGATTTCGTTCAGAGCCAACCTCCACACCTTCATGTTGTGCTGCAAACACCATTATTCAACAACATCCTCAACTCTCTACAAAAGGACGAGTCGACAGCCACCGTCACCATGGCTTTGGTGGCGTTAATCATGCTCTTGCCTTACATACCGAGCTCGCTCGTGCCGTTTCTACCCAAACTTTTCAACATATACGCAAGACTTCTATTCTGGGATAGGGATAGCTATTTCGCGCAAGAACATACAGAAATCGGCCCTGAAGGTGGATTCAACGAAATTACCTGGGAGAGGGTGCTTCTTGACCCTGATCATGACGGAAGCTCGATCCCTTATCTATCAGGCTACTTCACTGTCCTATACGGCCTATATCCCATCAACTTTCTCGACTACATCCGCAAGCCGCAGCGATACCTGCGCCATGCGAACAATGATGACGATATCGATGTGCAGGCCATGGAAATTCGTGACAGGTCCGAGAGGTTCAGAAAACAACACCTTTTGCATCCGAACTTCTACAACCTAACGATTGACTCAGAGAAGACAGACATGAGCCGATGGCTTAACAGTGAGGCAGATGAGGTTCTTGCTGAATGCATGGCTCTGTCCCTAGAGTCTAAACAAAACTCTTCCGATACCCGCAACACCACCCCACTACCCGTGGGCTTAGATCAAGGACTTGAAGAGGAACTTGATGAAGATGGCATGGAAGCCATCCTGAAGGGTTCTTTGGACCGTGGAGGTATCTCGTCAGGGATTGAGTCCACGCCAAGCATAGTGCGTTCACAAGTTGAACCATCTAGAGAACCTTCTTTGCATGGCCCGATCTTCGATGCTGTAAGTCAGCAAGGTGATAGCACAAATCATGTTTATGATCAGGTTTCCCTTGGTGGCCAGGAAGTTGGTGAGAGCCCTATCCTCTCACCTCATCAACCCCAGTCGGCTCCACACACCCAACTCCATGATAGGCTTGTCACGTACAAGGCCAGCATATCTGGGCTTCGTCATTCCCTAGCAAATGCCAGTGTACCCTCGCTAGCCCTCGGGACCCAGGAGGCTGTAGGGGATAAAGGCCAAGGACAGGGTGAGGCATCGTCTGATTCTCTCAACCAACCACAACCCACTGGTGAAGCCAACAATCATGCCTCGCTTCTCTACCACCAGAATCTGCTACTTCTCAATGATTTGCAGTTTGAGCGGTACATCAAGCAGCAACATATGGCACATATGGGGGAACTGCGTCGTAAACAGGTCAGGGAAGCTGCCACCGAAGCAGAGACGCAGAACCTTGTCATGGCAAACCGAAGTCTGAGGCAGAGGCTTGACGAAGCGAAGCGAGGCGAGGCGCAAGTGAAGAAAGAGTTCGATCACCGTCGAAACATCGCAAAGAAATGGGAAAACGATCTCTCTACCAAGCTCCGGGCATTGCGCGAGGAACAGAAGAAATGGGCAGCGGAAGAGCTTGCCCTGAAACATCAGCTCGAAGAGTGCCAAAGAGAGTGCGACCGACTGCGTAGCGCTGCTGAGCTGGCCGAGAAAACAATGCTGCAGTATAAGCAAAGCAACGAGGCAATTGAAATTAGTACAGAAGAGATGGACAGGCTCAAGGGCGAAGTAGCTCGTCTCACCGAGTCAGAGCGCGCATACCACGGCAAGGAACTGAAAATGCAACAGGCGATAGAGAGCGCTGCCTTGGCCGAAGCTCGGGCAGAGCAGTTGTCACAGCAAGTTACCGCACACGAGCTGCACATCGAGAGAGTGAGGAAGCACTACGAATCCCGAATTGCAGACCTTAATGATCAGTTGGCCAAGGTGGTCAAGGATAGTCAAAGCAGGAACGTCGACAACGTGGTGGCCGTATTCGAGGCCGCCCTCGCGACAAGCAGAGCGAAGCAGACCGAGCTCCAAAAGGAATGCGATACTCTGAAGCGAAAATGCACGGAGTTGGAGGGGTCTCTTATGGAACTGAGGTCTACGAATGAAGAGATGTTAAGCAAAATTCTGTCTAACAACAATCAGCCGGTTTTGCTGGACGGCGGGCCAGAAGCAATGACTCCGAGATCAGGAAGTCCGATTATTTCACGGACGGCCAATCGCGGATTCTCTGACACAGATAGTGTCGAAGGTCTTTTCCGCAGTGCCACCCCCTCTTTGATACCAGCAACAAGACAAAGCTCTGTTTCCTCACCAACTTCGGTCCGCCGTCCGGGAACTCCTCCTGGAGCCACAGCAAGCGGTGATACGTCTAGTCGCTCGTCTCAGAGAACCAGTCCAGTTGCCGAAAGGCATCATGGAAAGGGTAGGTCGTATTCTCACTGTTAACATTTGTGTTTAAGTGAAGCCGCTGACCTTGAGGTGGAATAGGGGTGCTCGCGAACGCTCTTAAGAAGGAGCGCAAGGACAAGAAGGAAGATAAGCCTGAGAAGAAGAAGTCGAGTCTTCCTGCTTTCAAGGGAATGCGGGGCTTCGTGTGAGTGTCATGATAGCATTGTTGGAGCTTAGGACAGAGGTGGGAAAGTTGGTACTGAGTAACAGCATGACTTCAAACCAACATAGCTGTTAAGGTACCCATCATCGCCCAACTTTTACAGAATACCCTAGCTTGTTCGGTCGAGATCTCAGTACGGCATGGTTTTTTCTCCTCGTGATGGCCCTGTATGTGTTGACTGCCCGAGTTCATTGGTGTAGATGTGAGGGTGTGTATAAATACCTTGTTGTTCTTCTTGATTGTTACCGGTAGTGTTGCAGCTCTTGGCGCTTCGGTTTACCCCTGCGGAATCGACGATGACCCTGGTCCGATGGCGTCTCCCCAGCCTCCCACGACAGACTGGAAGCTCTCCACTCTGCCACCCCACGACAACGGCGCCGCGAAGGTACATTTTCATCGAATGAAATTTGCGCCTTGTCCTGTCTTCTCTATCTTCGTTGTAGAATCTTCGCGTCCTCGGCTGTGACCAACAAAGCCTCAAAGACATCGTGAAATTTGACAGCAGGAGAATCAGCCCGTGTCACGCCTAGAGGCTGGACAATCCCGTTGTTGTCGTCCTCCAGTCTGCCTCATTATCCCGTTCTGTCCGTCTGGTGCCTGCATATCCGTCCTACCGTGGCAGGTTTACAACGCGTGGCCGAATCAGCTGAGCCGAAAGCTGCAAGAGCTTGAACGAAGCTGTTAGGCCAGAGAGGTACATCTCCAACTGCGACCAACCGAGCCAGTTTGATTTGGCATTACCCATTCGGTACCTGGGTGTAACAGCAACCGGATCATCGCCGCGGCATCACAAGGCAAACTTGGGAGATCACCCATCCGTACATCTTTTATCTCTCACATATACCCAGATATACTTCGATCGCATTCGAGCGGCCCTCGTCCTCGATCAACGAACCAACAGCTGTCCGTCCGCCGTGTCGCAATACTACGCCTTTGAACTTGTTTCAAGATAGTGGCAGTGGGGTGTCCCGGCTTATCCCGCCCGCCACGGGACGCAGGAATTGGACGGAACTATTGGGCTGAACATCGGACGATACTGAAGTCTTGGAACAAGACGAACAATAACCATTGTGCGCGCACCTTGAGGACCGGACCTACCACATTGGTGTCGACCAAGTAAGCGATCCAAGATGTCGCCAATAAAACCAGCTCCGAAGCGAAGCGACGCAAAAGCGCAAAAGCGCAACCTGGACTCCGTTACCGATAAGCTTCTCGAGTTCTCAACGCCAAAACATAAGCGACACCCAGCCCCGAAATCGACTTTGCATCTCGAGACATGGGATGAAATTACCCCATCGGCTCACGACCATATCGCCAGGATAGGAACACTTGCAGGCGCAGGAAATCCATCATCGACACTTGCAATCGAAGGAGCCCCCACCCGCGTACTCCCGCGACAATACGCCGAAACCTCCACAATCCCAGCCTACTACGGCGCGCTCTACTCCAGCCCCTCTCCTGGCGCCGTGGTAGGCATCACCCTTGGCGCAGTTGCCGGCTTCATTTTAATCCTCTTTCTCATCTACACATGCATCAATCTAGGCGGCTACTCAACAACGATTAGTGAATCCGGAGGAACCGCGTCGGTAGTGACACGGAGGAGTCGGCACCACTATCGCTCTGCACACCACAGCGAGGTTGAGGATGGTGGTGGCCGTAGCCGTGGCGTGTATAAACACCGGAGGAGCAGCAGGCGCCGGTCACGGTCTACATCCTCGGCTGGTGATGATAGGGGAGAAACGGTGGAGATCCGCAGGACTGCCAAGACAAACAGGGATCACCGTGGTAGGGAACATGGACATGGACACGGCGACGGTATTGTTCTAGAGGAGCGGCACCGGTCAAGGTCGATAGGACAGGGACACGGACAGGGACACCCACATGGAGAACCGGTTGCCCAGCGGATCGTGGTTGAGGAGAGGAGGCGAAGCACCAGGAGGCAATCGAGGACAGCAGCGAGGTCGCGGTCGCCGCCAAGACCTATTGTGGTGGAGGCTTCGGAGCCTTCGCATCCTCATGAGAGAGAGAGAATTGTGGTTGAAGAGGATGTAAGCAGTGTGTCGTCGCCGCCGGGACCGCCGAGACGGAGAAGGAGTTCCGGGTACCGTGAGATTCGACCGGATGAGTTTGCGGGTGGGGATGAGCTGTTGAGGGAAGTGAGGAGGTCGAGGAGTATGAGTCGGCATAGGGAGTAGTGGGGAAAATGACACGATACGACGAAATAAAGGATCTATAGTTGGGATGATATTCAACTTCTATAAGGGCTTTGATGCTACGGCAAAGGATGCGGCATGTATCAAAAGATTGGATGACAGCGGGCAGCGGTTCGGCGCATGAAGCGGCATTCGGTACTATGCGTTCCGGATTTTTGGTAGAACGATATCATTTTGGGAAGATGACGTATGCTTTCGAAATCCACAGGAATGTAATCGTTTATAACTCTTCATATATTTCTGTTGATGTAGGGCCAGCCTTAGATATCTTTGCCATTCATGGAGGGTCGTCCACTTCTTCTTCACTCCCGGACTGGGAAAAGTCGAGTTTGTTGAAGTCTAGACCTTCTCGTTCTCATTTGCTTGATATTACCCGCCAAGGTCATAAGCTCTTCACCCATATTTCACCTGCCCTCAAATGTGTATTAGTAGCTCTAGCAAGATCTGTAACGGATCGTGGCTGGTCTCGGATACCCTATCTCATCATTCATGTGGCGGGGTCACAGTGCCCTGTAAAGCGACGGGATGGGCAGGGGCAGTTACTTCCATTGATTCACATGCATGCGCTGCAATGCAGCTGCCCTAGCGTTTGGGACAAGTGCCGTGCCCCTCCACTGTCCTTCTGTTCCTGCCGTCCCTAAGAGGACGGCAGATTAGCACGCAAATCCCTGCAATGTGCTAGTGTGCCTGGAGCACGACTTCGATTGGCGCCTTCCCGTCAGACCGCAATTCTCCACTATCTCTTTCAATAACATCACCGACGATGCTGTTTAGATATATCAACCTAACTTCGCCATGAACCACCCTTTAATGTGAACTTTGCTCATCCGCTCAGGTTCATCTCCCTGACACTTATTCCAACCGCATATCATAATCCTCAAGTCACTACTCCGACCCGATACGGCTGAAAAGATTCGTCTTCGATCAGCACGACTACCCAAGTGCTTATCCCGAATAACATTACACGATATGGAGCATCCAGGTAAGTCCACATTTGAACAATGGACGAAAGAAACAGTTCAGGACCAGATAATCTAACCGAAACCACAGTGAAGGACGTTCGCGGAGTCATCCGTACCCTCTGCCAGGGAAGCCCACAAGAACAGGAAGATAGCCTTAACCGTTACTTTACGCCTTCGGCGTCGTTCGTCCATCCATTCTGTCGTGTCCCCCATTTCGACAAGATCTATATTCCTGGATTTGGCTTCATGAATTCGCGACAGCTTATTCAGTATATCTATAAGTGGTATGTCTTCTCCGTGGCCTGAATTGCCCTCACCAAAACATGTCAGGCAGAAGCAGGCTGACAATATCACTCTAGGTACAAGATTCTAAGCCCCAAGATTGATATCGAAGTCGAATCAGCCGGTAAATTAACCTCCTCCACATCAGCATGCAACGAACCGCCCCAACCGCTCAATTCACTAACCACTTCCTCGGACCAGTATTCGACCAACGTCTCTCCCTCCTCTACGTCAACATCGCCCAAACCTTTTCCCTCTGGTTCATACCCTTCCACAAATCCCCCGTCCGCCTCGTCACAGTCCTCCACCTCATCGAAGAAAATGATTTCAAGAAAAACAACAACAACTCCTCAAACCTGCGCCGCCGTCTTCCCTCCAACAAGATCAATAACTCCCTGTCAAAACAAGAAACCGATGACAACGAGTCAGACTACACAGACTCCCAAAAAGGACCCAGCTACGCCTCGGTAGCCGCCGGAGACGCCACACCAGAGAAGACAGGAGAGGGAATCCCCATGGTTCACCCGCCCAACCCAAGCAATCCCGTTGCTGTCGAGAACGCCCCTATTGCTGATACTTGTGCTCAGACAAGCGACGAGGCGGAGAGACTAGTTGACGGTGTCAATGGAGGCAACAGCAGTAAGCGGTACCTGATCACCAAGCAGGAAGACTTTTACCAGGTGAACGATTTCCTCAAGTTTTTGTTCTCGAGCCCGGGAGCGTGGGTGTGGTATGCTATCCAGGTGTGGAGCTCGATATTGTGCGTGGTGGGCGTGATACTGTTTGAACCGTTGATCAGGGCTCTTGGGATTAGGAGGGAAGGGGGCGGAAAGCCTAAGTGGACGTAAGTTTGCCGAGTGTGTCAGGTGTGTGATGTTATTGGGGAACCCCCGAGGATCCTCGAGTGGGAGAGAGAGCAAGAGATGAAGGGAGGATCCAAACCAGATGGAAGGGTTTGGGTGTTGCGTTATGACCTGAAGAGACCTCACTTTAGACACGACCTGCATCGATAATGATAGCCACAGACTGATATCAAATGCGGCACCGGCAATCATTTGTTTATGTCATCTTCAATGACTAGTCTATATTCCAGCTGACTGCTTTCCTCCAACATACTTGCCCAAAATATCCCAACGCATGGTGATACTGTTGGTAGAGGGTTCATCAGCTCGCCACCATTTTAGAGAACATATTCTATTCTTCAATTGGCGCACAATGCTTTCTTTCTCGTCTCATACTCCTCTCTTTCACTAACAACGGACCTTCGCATAAGAACGGTCGGTTCGGTCCTTCCCCTGTACCGTTTTCCCGCTTCCGTGACCTCCAGCCTTGGGACACGTTTCTTCGAATCCCTTCTTCGCTGTCTCTATACTGTTATTCTTTGTACGACGTCGCCTATGAGACGTGCAAGCTCTTCCCGGGTATCGCTGCTCATCTTGGGGCGCCTTTCGCAAACAATGTTTATCAACCGCCAATCATCGATTAGTCTCGCTATCCCCTTCTCTTCCACTCCCTTGCTCTCGGGCGAGTCGCCAAATCATACTCTTCCTGAGCATTTATCTCGCTAGTTCTTTTTCTCCACCTAGGTAGCTGTTCAACCGCGCAACAGAGACGCGGCATCCCAGAGCAGCACCCTCTCGTCCCAACCAGCTGATGCGCACCAGCCGCCCGCTCCAAACAGACACCAATCCACACCCGTAACGAATTCAGTATGTCTGTTCATAAGGCCCAACTGAGTTCCCGCGCGGACAGTGTCGGGCTGGCGACCGCTGGGTACCGTGTGCTGAACGTTCTGAGGCATCGTCGACCCATCTGTCCACACGCGCACCGACATATCGTAGCTGGCGCTCACCAAGATATCGCTAGCGTGCGGACTCCAAGCCACGCGGCGGACCGCGTACTCGTGGCCTGTCATCACCGCCAGGGGGCCGCCGGCCGGGTTGCGGATATCGAACGTGCGTATGACCCGATCGACGCCCGCCGTGGCGATCACCGTGTCGTTGTACTTGTTCCAGTCGTGTGTCAGGACTTCGTTCGGTACCGCGCCCGAGTAGATCGATCCGTCGGCAAGGCGTGAGTAGCCCTGCCCGCCCGTGGCTGGCGCGTGCACGGGGATCACGTTGGTCAGGTGGTACTTGGCTGACACGGGCGTGCGCAGGTCGAATATGCGCAGGGAGGAGTCGGCGGAGACGGAGGAGATCAAGGCCGGGTTCGAGGGGCAGTACGAGGTGCTGTATGTGCAGCAGCCGATGGGGAGGGTCTTGATGGACTCGTTGCGTGTTGGGGACCACTGGAGTGAGAGAGAGAGTATAAGTATGGTAAGTAAGTGGGCAAGTTGTTTGGGCTTTGATGTTACAGCGGTAGGTTGGTAGGATCAAGCACATACTAATTTGACGGTGCCATCCCAGGAACTCGAGATGAAGCTGTCCTTAGTGACAGGGTTCCAGCAAACAGAAAACGTTTCCCGCTTGTGTTCATGGAAGTTCATGACCGGGAAGTTCTCAACCCCCAGGTCAAAGAGCTTGATGGAGCCATCACCGCAAGCAACGATGAGCTGGTTCTCGTTGATTTCCGACCAGGCAAGATCGTATTGGGCATCGTTTGTCTCGAAGCTCTTTTCGCACTGGACGCCAGCGGCACTGAGGCCCAGGCAGAAGACGCGGCCGTTTCCGACGATGCCATAGTTGGAGGCAGTGGCGACAGCTAGACGCGAGTCGTAGTAGGGAGAGTATTTGACGGCGTAGGGGTTGTAGCCCGGTGTACGAAATTCCAGCATGGACGCCATGTTGAAAAACGTGGGGTTGTTATGTGCTGCCCATCAGGTATCTGCAAGTTGGCGATGTTAGTGGTGCACAGCCTAATGGATCTGCCTGCGTGAGTAGTGAGAGGCGTTGCAGCTGGTGCGACGGCGGCGCCTTGAACGTATTGGAGGCTTTGGAACGGGCGTCGGCTGGATGTGATGGGCGTAATGATGCCGTGTTTGGCAGAATCATGAGTCTCGGGATTGTGACGGGATAGAAAACAGCTGGAAACTGGGGGACGCCGAACGCCAGACCGTGGGGAAGCCTCGGCTGTCAGCTACCCCGGAAGGCCCCCCTGCCGCGGGCGTGGAACCCCTGTAATTAACCCCACGGCATGCCCGTGTCCGCTAACTGTTGTGGGTTAGCGCCTGTCTGTGACGTCGGGTTGAAGACGGGACGGCAGCTATAGGACCGACCGGTCCCGTGACAGCGCGTCACGTCTCACCTTTCATCTCTTTCCAACAACGCGTTAGAGCGTGATCGGTAGCCTAGATTTTTGCTGACTGCGGTTAGAAATTGGTACTTTCGGTCAGCCAGTCGTATAGTGCTGACGTGGTAAAATCCCTTTTGCCAAGAATCTCAAAAAAAAAGTTATATACCTTAGTTAGCTCGCCCCGCCTAGTCAGAATCGTGATCGTTCTGGAAAGTGCTGAAATATACTGGGTATAGGGTGGTAAATCTAGGGTAGCGTGCTAAGATTCACGAAATTTCATCAAAATAGCACCCTTAAGAGGGTGATCGGTAGCCTTGATTTTTGCTGACCCGGTCAGTCGGTCAGCCGCGGTCAGAATCGTGATCGTTTAGTTTTTTAGAATTCGATGTACCTTTTTCGAGTTGTTGACCCGGGTCAGCAAAATCCCCCCACATTTGGCTATGCAACCAACCAAATTGCTCGCATCCTACTAACCTGGGTTAGTAGTAAAAAACTGCTTTTTTAATAACATTCCGACTACTAACACTACTAAAGCCACTATAATATACCCGTACCACGCCTAGGGGCGTAGCACGGGTAGGGCATTATAACCAAAATATTTCAACATTAGAATAACAATCAAAAAATCACCATTCTAACTGGCAATCTACGCTAAGGACTTGGCAACTAGAAATGCAAAGGCCTGTGCGACTTTTTTATCTGAAGTACCTTTTTCTGACCGCAGTCAGCAAAAAAAAGGCTACCGATCACCCTCTAATATTGACGGCAGTCAGCCAGATGCGCGCGATTTTATTGGCTATATGCGCGAGGGTGGGTCGGTTTTGCTGACCGGCTGACGACCGCTAAAATTCAGTACAAATGGCCGGAGCGAGCAACCGACCACGTTGCTGACCGCGGTCAGCGGTCAGCCGCGGTCAGCTAAAATCTGGGCTACCGATCACCCTCTTATTAAATGTTACTTCTCACGTTCATCCTTCAACTTGCCCATATTCAGCCATCACGAACCCGGTCATGGTGACGGACACTCAAACATGTCGGATTACCGTACTCACCCATCTAAGTCGCGACAATGGATAGATTCGTAACGAGGGGAAAGAGAAAGGCCGAGTCGACTCTGGAGGAAGACGTGAATACAACTCAACTGCAGCAGTCTGTCACCGCGCCCCATATTCCAGTAGACAACACACTCGACGGTGATGGAGAATCAACCGATATCAAACTAGCAATACTGGCTTCTTTGAATCCCGGTATCGGGCATGACACCTTACTGGATCTCCTAATCGCCCACGATGGATCCGTGGAAGCCACCACGGAAGCCTTGAAAGGCGCCCAAAATGCAGGGACAGCCAAGAAGAAACTGTCGGGAATTACTTCGCAGGCCTCCTTGCGGTCTTTCACTGTTCATGGAGGTACTACCCCCAAGAAACCCAGGCTCCTCTCCCGAAAAGGCGCGACACTTCATCTCTACGACCCCTCCGACATCAGCGCCCACACCCCGTGCACCCTCATCCACAACTTTCTCGCGCCCGACACCGCCAACGCCCTCCTGGTAGAACTCCTAGAAGAGGCCAAAACCTTCGGCAAAGCCACCTTCAAGCTCTTCGACAACGTAGTCTCCAGCCCCCACACATCCGGCTTCTTCGTCGGCAGCGATTACGAGCTCGCCGAGCAGAAATCGGCATACTTCTATAATGGCGCGCGGCTCTCCGACATTCGTCGGCTGACGCCTCAGCTGGAGAAAGTGCGGCCTTTGGTGCAAGAGGCCGTCAACGATGAGATCCAGAAGCGCATCCGGACTCATCACCTGCACGGTGGCAGGAAACTCAAGTACCAGTCCCCTGAACCATGGTCACCCAATGCGGCGTTTGTGAATCTGTACGATGGACCGGAACAGAATGTCGGGTGGCACAGTGATCAGTTGACGTATCTCGGTCCTAGGGCCGTCATTGGCTCCCTTTCTCTGGGCGTGGCGAGGGAGTTTCGGGTGCGGAGGATTTTACCCAAGGATAAGGACGAGGACAGTGGCTCTAATAGCACTTCCAATTCCATGGCCAAACTTGACGACCTAAACGAAGGCCAAATCTCCATCCACCTCCCGCACAACTCGCTCCTCGTCATGCACGCCGACATGCAAGAGGAGTGGAAACACTGCGTGACTCCAGCGCAGGCCATCGATTCGCACCCTATCTCCGGTAGGCGGCGCATCAACGTCACATACCGCGATTACCGACCGGAATTCCACCCGCGGTACACACCGCGGTGCGCTTGCGGGATCCCGACAGTGCTGCGGGTGGTGCAGAAGAAGAGGGAGAACTGGGGCAGGTATTTCTGGATGTGTCATGCTGGGAACCAGCCGGGGAAGGAAGCCTGCTCGTTCTTTCAGTGGGCGGAGTTTGATGATGATGGGAGGCCGCTGTGGAGGAAGGCCACGGGCACTCACACCGCCGGGCTGGAAGTCGATGCAGGGAAATTCGGCCAACCGCCGAAGAGCCTGGTTGGGGAAGGGCAGCCACCCACAGTAAGTCCTGAACGGGACACTCGATAATAACAGCGTAACCGATGGCGGAATAGTCATAGTTGCAATAGATCCATTTGGCTGACACGCTCCGCTATCTCTCCGTTGACACCCACGCTGGCTTATACAGGCGCTTCTTGCCGGAAGACAACTTATTGACGTATAAAATACACACTCATCGTGAGTGATGTCATCCCAAACCCGCACCCCCTAGATCAATGTGATGATGCATTTCCTTCCCGTATCAAATTTTTTTTTTTAAAAAAAAAATTTCCCGTGGGATAAAGTTCCACAGCCCGTCATCAGCATTTGAGACGTTCTCTTCTTTCCCTTTTTCGTGGTATATGTGGTATATATCATTAACCTCATCAAACCTCATCAACCATATGCCTCAATCTCAATTCCCCCCACCACTGCCACCTCCACCGCCTATTCCACCGCCACCACCCTGCTGCCCACCAAAGAAGAATCCCTCAAAGAGATCCAACTGTTGTCCATCACTAAAATCATGATCATTTCCTTCCCACCCGATACCAAAGCCCAGATCCATCTGCCCCACCACCTCAGCCGGGTTCAGATTCATGCTCAGATTTGACAGGTCACCTCCATTACTACCGTCCATAGCACCAGCGCCACCGCCGCCGTCATCACCTTGGAGGAACTCCAATCCTTGTAGGTCACTGAAGCTTAGCGCGCCGGGACTGTTGGCGTATGCTTGCTGTTGCTGTTGTTGCAGATAACCCGGTGTCCCCCCTCGTGGTTGCTGTTGGCCGGTAATCGGCGATCCAGCCATCTGAGCAGGCGGCGTCAGAGGGTTACTGAGTCCCTGCCCTTGCCGTTGTTGGTGTTGCTGGATGGCGCTCGGCGAGGGCATCAAGGATGGGTCAATGGAGGTTTCTCCTGCTGGACTTTGAGCCATCGGTCCGCCGCCAGAGGCGACTTCTGCAACGGAGCTGGCGTTGCTTCGGGGTGGTGCTGGGATGTTTCGCATGAGAGAGAATCCGCCTTCCTGTTCGCTCTTGATGGCCGCGGCGGCCGCGGCGCGGAACTGTTGTGCCCGCTGGAAGGCGGAAAGTTGGGATGCCGATGAGACGGAGTAGGCGTCGGAGGCGAGATCGCTGTACTGCGACGAAGGATTTCGGAGCATCGGGGGACGGGGGCGGTGTTGTTGGTGATGGCGATGTTGTTGCTGCTGTTGCTGTTGTTGCAATTTATAATGTTGCATGCTAGAAGCGGCAGAATCACCCTGTGAGCTCCAGTCAAGACGCTGATCGATGCTTCCTCCGGGACGTCGCGTGCGGGTATTGTTTCCATATCCCCCGGACAAGTCCTGGCCTTGACCGAATCCTCCAGTAGAGTTCGCCATCTTGATGGTTGCCTTGGCGGTACGGTCAAAAGCATCTCGACAAGCTTCTGCTGGCGAACACTTATCCATAAGGTCTGTAAAGACAGATTTGGCCGCCAGGATTGTGAAATCGACTTCGTCTACGGTCTATGAAAAGGGTATCTGATGTCAGCATTCAGACGCACCAAAAAGAACTGTCGAACCCGGAACTGGGTTGCCTTACAAGTCTGCTCCTTACAATGGGCGAATGCCAAATCGCATAAAGATAAGATATTCCGGCCATAAAAAGATGGTGGGTGGCCAGATACGTATAGTTGACCAAGCCCACACGGTGCAACTGGCGATACAGGCGCAAGATGCGCTGGCCTGCCTCGGCGACTTTGAGGTAGACGCGGTCCTCGTCCTCCCGAAGCTCCATATTGAACATTGTGGGACTGTTGACTTCCTTCGAAGTGTGATATTCGCCTTCAAATAACGCTGGGACACTCAGGCTCTGGCGATAGAGCATAATGACAGCCTGCCAGTAATTGAGGTCAAAGAACTCAGGCGAGAACTGGACGCCGGTCTGCTGCCTTGTTGGTGCAGAATTTTTCCACTCCCATAGTCTCCTGTCGATATCAATACGCCATGCTCGGAAGGTCTCGAACTGTGACAAGAATGGCGATGGAAGAGAAGTGTGCATATAAGGGTTCTTCTGATTTAGTCCCGAGGCCCGCACAAGCTGGGATTGCTGGAACTGTAAGACTTGAAGAATTTCTGACTGAAGCAGCCTAAGACGGAAATAGTGATGTGCGATGAGTTTGTAAGTCGGCCCTATTACGTCAGGAGGGGGTTCAAGTAAGCCGCTTGGCGTAATGAACCGATCGTCTAGGAGAGAGGGGAACTCGGTAGTAATGACTTGATCTGATATGCCAAATGGCCTGCCGACGCAAACACTGACCAAGCGATCGAGTGAATAGGTGCACCACCACAGACGCCGTCGAAGATCACGCATGTACTCCCGTCGTCCCCTTTCCCGCGAGAATGCTTCGCTCTGGTCTCCCATCCCTAGACCGGATTCAATGTCCTTACCGTCTTCGTAGTGTAGGCCGAGGTCGACCGCCAACCTGACGGCGACACCGACGATGTACCACAGCCCGGGAGGAACCGGCCTCAACAAGGCAAGATTGGCGAGAAGTAAGACGGCCTGTAACTCTTCCAACCCACCAGCACTGCTGCCAAGACAAGCCTCAAGATGAACAATGGCACTAGCATGATATTCTTCTGGCTGGCACTGTCTTGTGTTATCATCAGTTTTACCTGGCGCTTCTGCCGATCCACTGGCCTTGGTCGATTCTCCCACAATGATACCGCCGCCTATCGCGAAGACCATGTTCAGCATGTAGAGTTCTCTTGGCCCCCGTACGCGGTTTTCTTCGACGTAGGCTTGTTCGAACATCTCCATGAACTCGCCCTTGTGGAGCACAGGAATCTGGGGGTTCGCATGTTCAAAATAGAGCGAAACCAGCTTCTCGCCCAGAGCCCTGCTGGGGAAAGTTGCTGGGTGAATCGTCGGTTTTGTATGAAGGCCAAAGAAGGAGTCTCTCATAGACGTTCCAGCGGCGGCAGGGCCATTGTTGGGAGCAGGCTTGTAGGGTCGGATGCCAGCTTTATCCGATGTGGACTTTTGATCCGATACCGACGACTGTACCGCAGCGAACACAACGCGTGCGAACGATATGCCTGAGGCAGATCCCAGATGGCGAGGGTTTGCTGTTGCGGAAACACCAGCAAGGTCGGACTTGGACACCAGTTTCTGTAGTCTGACCACATCATCTCCCTCATTTTGTGGCCTTTGATTGTTGGTGCTATCTGGTGTCTCTATTTGGGAGGGATGGCCGCCCGTGTCCACATGGGTCGAGTGGGCATGGCGTGGCCTATCTCCCTTCTTGGAGCAATAGTCCAAATTTTCGGCCGGCGGATAAGTGATATTGTTGTCCTTGAGCAAGTTCTCCAGCTGCTCTACCCGTTTCTCGAGGTAAAAGATGTAACTGGAAGAGCAACGGCGTCAGTACTTTCTGCTATTTACAGACAGGAAGCGAAGCGGTGGTGGAGTTTGGGGTTATGGCGGGATATAGGGTCCCGGCCGGGGAATTTCTGACCTCCTCGGAATCTCCCTCTTGGTGATGGGATCGTAGCCAACGCAGGCAACATTGGCCTTTTCGCAACTGGCACAACTCGGTAGCTTCTGGTCACAGCGATTCTTGCGAAGCCTACATCGATTACAAGCGCTCACATTGCGGAAGCTGCTGCTTTGTCCGGCCTTGCCTCCCGCCGCCCCGCCTCCCTGGCCTCCATGCGCGGCGCCGGATCCGTCATGCAGAAGGTCGTTGGCGGGGGACGGGGCTTCCCCGGACGGAACCGAAGCCGGAGACTCTCGTTCCGGGGACGATTGGCGCGGGCGCTTGTTTGAGTGGTGGCTCGGGGACGGAGGAGTGTCCGCCAGCATCATGCCAGGCTGCTCAGTAGAGCACCTCCAATCCAGTCCCGCCGTCCCTGTGTGACCGGGCTCGCAGTGCGGTCCGGTTTGTCGTGCGAGGTGTTGGCGCGTGGATCAGGGTTCGCGTCTGCTACCTCTCCAACTGCTGTTGGGGTGTTGTGTTGGTTGGTTTGTTGGGAAGTGCGAATCCGGATCCAAAGCTTGACCGACAATGAGTGGCATGAATGGGGTAGGTCGACCGAACGGTAGCGTAGTGGTAACCAAGACGGAGGACCCGAGAAGCGACCCTCGTGATGTCCCTAACCGTCACCTCAATTTCTCGGACAAAGGGCTGCTGTTGGTTTGCGCGGTCGAACGGTATCAAAAAGTTGCAATCCTTGTTGGCGCGGGAAGGGTCGACTACGTCCGGGTTTCGTCGCAGGTCACACTCCATTGACTAGTATCATGTTTGGAACTCGGCCGATTTTTCGCTGCGATGCGATGCAAGAGGAACCAAAGACGGGCGGCACGCGGAAAGCGGCAACGGCGCAGTTGTAGATAATGGGCCTAGTACTGAGGGCAGGTGGATAGCGGACGTCGATAGTAAGTGGAGAGCTTGATAGGCCCCTCTCCGGTGCGCGTCGTAGCTCTGAAACCCCCAGCAAAGTGGAAATCGCGGGGCGGCACTAGATGTACCCCTGCCTACACGGCCTACCTGCTCTACGTGTCTAGAGGTAGCAAGACCTCACAACGGATGAACCACCTAATTTAATGAACTATCAACAGCTGTGCCCGAATTCACAAACTTTCAAGCTTACATAGGTACCATCGTACCCATCACCGGTTCATTGGAACCAACCGGGATGTGTTAAAGAAGCACAGAGTGTCTGACAGCAGACGAACGACATCTCCTGGACTTTCAAGTGGGTTGTATGTCCGTGGTGGCCCCCTAGTCATATTGCACTAGACGCTTCGTTCCGCGACACAGACCAACCACAATGACTTCAATCTTCATGATCGGACTTCCTCGGAACATGAAAGAATCGACGTAAAATATATGTCCAAAAGTGGCGCGGTGTGAAATTGAGAAACATCAAGATATTTGCTCATCCACCCCTAGCAGCCCAGCCACTTTTGCGTCCAGGAAGGTCTGGTCTAAGAGGATACGCTCTACAACTAGTCTCCTATAATACGCACGTCACTAGGCTAGCTTCAGTCACGGTCACAAGCTCCCCTGATAAGGACAGCGTTCAGCGAATCAACAACCACAAACCCCCACTCATTTCTGTCTCAGCACCCACGTCCCTCTCCGCAAAAAATGCCCTACTACGTACATCACAGATGCGAGCGAGGTTGTCGTTGGGATCCAATCAGAACCCCTTTGGTCTGTTCCTGTTAGACATGGCACACTATTGGGCCAACCTGGACGGGCTCCTATAGAAGAACATCTTGAAGTGCATATCAGTATCTCAGAAACGTCATCCTTAACAATTTACAAATAAGATGCAATTCGATGCAAGGCAGGATCAGATAGCCCGTCACCAAGCCCCCATTAAAGATGACCAGGCACATGTGTGTGTATAGTATACAATTGTTGCTTACAGTTTTGAGAAATACAATGGAACCTAAGAAGATCATTCACCCATATGTCGTACAACAAAATTCCCAAGAAAGAGCGAGACCGACTCCAATTTCCTTGCTTGCCTCAGACTGTCCTGATCCTTGTCAAAACACCGGTACAGTATACCTTTTCAAGACTGAATAATATGCGACACCAAAGCAAACAACCGTGGAATTTGTACAATGTTCAACACCGAGTCCCAAAACCAAGAAACAGGCACGCTCCAGAGTCTATAAAGATATCATGCGTGTCCAGAAAAATTCAAAACCTGGGGTAACTGCCCAGATAGATACCCCGCCAAAACGCCGACCGTTATTAACACAAAGCTCAACTGAAGCGATAAATAAGTAAACAAGCGAAAAGTTTGTGTACGCCAATCTTGCGGCGTACGGGTATCAGTCTCTTTGAGTCATTGTTGGGGCCAAGTTGATGACCGCGGGGTATTTGCAGCCTCAGTCGTGGCCGCCGGTTCGATCGCTGCCGCATCTTCAGCAGCAGGCTCCTCAATTTCCTCCTTTTCATCCAGTCTCCCCCGGGGCTCGGTAATTCCGAAGCTGAGGAACGACGCCCCGATTGTCACAAAGGCCGTGAACCACCAAACTATGCCGCAGTATCCCATCCGCAGTCCGACCGTGTAAAGGTATCCCGAGACAATTGGTCCCATGGCGCGGCACAGGCTGGCTATCGAGGCCGCCACGCCGTTGATCGTTCCGAGCGTCAAGGTCGAAGGTGCCGAGTTGGTCAGCAGGATCGCGTTGCTGGGGTAGGCCATGGTCGCGAGGGTGCATTTCCAGATGATGAGGAGGTAGACACCGGCCATGCGCACGCTGCTGGGTAGCAGGACGAAATAGGGCGTGGCGAAGTAGAGTAGCGGGTACGATATCGAAATGATCTGAAATAGGCGGAGAGCTCCGATACGACCGGTGATCCGGGGGAAGAAAAATGAGGTGGAGATCATCGAGTACAGACCCTGAATCGACAAAATGATGCCGACGGTTCGGGTGTCGTAGCCAAAGCCGTCGGCGAACTTGAAGGGGAGCGACCAGCTGTCCTGGCTGCCCTGGGGCTCGGTGCTGAGGAAGACTGGAAGAAGAGAATCCAAAGTCATGGTGTGGCTATAAATGTTGTTAGTACTGTTCATAGTGTCCGTTTCGGCAAAATGTTGACCTACAAAGCAAGAAGGCCGTAGTTGATAATGATGAAGATGATCGGCTTCGTAAAAGTCCTTTCCGGCTTCTCTGGCTGGGCCTCCGCAATCTCCCCTGTCGACTCGAGATCGAGCGGCGACTCCTGCATCATCGGGCCTTCGACAGAAGTGAGCTCAGGCGATCCATCGGCGGTGCGGTATCCAGGAAGCGACTCGTATGTTTCACCAAGCAAAGGCTGTTCCTCCCCGTTCTTTCCACGTCGAACTCGTTTCCGGAAAATGCTGTCCTTTCCGAAAAGGCGAGACGTCAAATATTTGCCGAACTCAACACCGCGGTCCCGTCGATACTTCTTCTCGGCGTGGGTCTCCTCGAGAAACAGAAAGCCGACAGCAAGCCCAAAAAACACACACAAGGCGCTGAAGAGGTTAGGCAGCAAATATGGAAAGCGGTCCCACACGCTGCCGGGCTGGAAGACAGTCGGGATCCAGTCTACTGGCCTCGCAAGCGTACCGCCGATCATGGGGCCAACAATGGATCTGTAAAACAGTTAGCACCTTTCGCACTCTGATTTGGGCTTATGCTGCGTTAAACCGTACCCAATGCACCACACGATAGGCATAACTGTGTATGCCCTTGGCTGATGTTCCTTTACAGTCACCAACTCTCCAACAGTGGTTTGCAAGACGCCCATGTTACTGCCACCCATCATGTCAGCTCAGCCCGACTTGAATACCAGTTGTTAGTCCCGGGCTTTCTTATGACTGAAAAACTCACCCGTTCAAGATTCCACCCAAAGCACGGGCAAGCAAGGCAATTGGGAGGCTCGGCGCAAAACCGAACAAGATGACGCTGAGACCCGTGCCGCCCATTCCCGTCAGAAGAACCGGTTTCCGGCCGATCTTGTCGCTTAGTCGTCCCCAAAGGAAGCCAGCCAGAAACTCGGCCAGGGTGAAAGAAGAGGTCACCCAACCGGCGTACATGGAGATTTTGCTTTCGTCGTTGGTGATGTTGAAGTCCTTAACCATGTGGTAGACGTAGGGGAAGATCGACATGAAGGCGATGGGCTCGCATATCCGGCATAGTGCTGTTACTTGGTCTTAGTTTGCCGTCCGATATTCTTCATCCCCATATACTGGTCACACAAAGACCGAAGGATATAAAGACATACCGAGAATAAGCAACTGCCGCTTCGGGTACGGCGGTGGTGACCGCTTGGCTGAAGCTTTCTTCACTCCATGCCTAGCAGCGGCCACTGTACGAGCAGGTCCAACTACCATCTTGCCTGTGTTTGTACCTGGGACCATAAAGGACGTTGCCGAAGAGAGAAGATGACTACTGATCTGTTGGAGGAGACTCCAATGTGGCCGGCCAGTGCCGGCAGTGACCGACAGATGTCAAGACGTGTTGAGATACCAGTCCAACAGGACAAAGACCGAGCAGACGAGTGCCGAAGCAGGGGTGGACAGGGTGTTTATATAGTATACAGAGTTGGTATATGGAGGTGACCAGAGAAAGAGGGCGTGAGGGACAAAGAGATGGAGTGAATAAGCTGGGAGGGGGAGTGACACGGATATACGTCCAAAGAAGAGGCGAGCAGGAGTGATCAAGGGACTACGTGCTATATACGTAAGTAGGTATCATAGACGACTACATGAAGGGCAGGGGGATCTGACCGAGCCAGCCAGCATCTCAGGCGGCTATCGCCAGGCCAAAGGCGCAGGACGGGCTGAGAAGAACATGGTCACCAGATCATCCGTTGAGGACGATGCTGTGTGGACCCCTTGCGAGGACCGCCGCTGGCAAGCATATTGCGTACATAAATGATGGCTGTTGGGATTGGGAACAGGGGCCCGGGACGAGGAGCGAGCGAAAAGGACGTATCCGTAATCAGGCGTAGGAAATGTTGAAACAGCGGTGACAAGCAAGAAACTTTGCTGCTGTACATGGCGAGGAGTAAATGGCCCAAGATGATCCTACCTTTTTTTTTTTCTAAACCCCGGACCAGCTAGAGCAGGCCAGGTACCAAGGCAAGGAACATGGCCCCAGCGTGCGAGGTGCAATGATGCAGGGCTATCCATGGCCGGCGCTGAACCCGCGCACAGTGTTTGTTGGCGTGCCATTGATGGACCGGTACACCAGCGCCGTACAGCTACAGTACCGTAGCTGTAAGATTTTCTCCATGCCCGTCTCTCAATACAACGCGCTTCTACGGCAGAGGTCACCATCTCGCTACTTCTGCTATACGCGTGCCCGTGGCAGGGATCTGGGGCGGTACCCTTGTTGTAGCGCTAGTGTACACTGCAGAGGTGAGGATAGGAGTGTACTGTACCTAGGTAGGTAGCTTTGGTACGTTGATGACGGGTACCTAGGTAGCTAGTCTAGAGGTAGTTGTCTACAAGGTAGTTTATGTCTCGACCATTCCTTCTTTTTATTCTTTTTTTCCATTCTTTTTTTGTTTTCTTCTTTTCTTCTTTCGCCACCCTCAGATCGCTTTACCCTTTTCCACCCACAACCGCGCAATTTGATGGATGGAACCCGCACTAATAGTTAAAATGGCCGCTTCGTAAGTGTGTTCGAGATATGGGGTCTACTGTTGCTTTTGTGTAACACTGCGTTAAGGTGAATGTTGAGCTCCTCACTCCGAGGGCTGAGGCTGCTGGAATGGTCGGTCGGTGATGGCCATCCTTGGCTTGGCCTAAACTCCAATGACGTGTATCGCGTATCGCGGTCCCATACCAAAAGAAGAAATGAAAGTCATGTCGTGTGAGCTGTTGGACCTATACCTGTAGGCCCCGACCACGGACCCGAATGACGGGTCTGCCCCTATGGTCAAAAGCCGTCTAACTGTCCTTTTTGTCTCTTTTCGGGCCTTTGCCTTGCGACTCAGAAGGCATCGAGCAGCGGTTACCTGCGTCCGCGAGTCGCGACCAATCTAGCTTTCCCGGTTTCAACTCATGCCCATGAGACTCGGGGCGGCACGATAGCCAGACCGGCCGGGCCCTTTTGTTGCTCCTCCAGCAACCCATTGACCTCCCAACGCGGGCTGGGCTGCATGGTGATAAACACGCTTTATTGCTGCTGACAGAAGTGTAGGGTTGGCTCGTTGGGTTGGGAAACACCTTGCACAACAGCGGGCCGGTAGACCGCCTTATCCCACGAACCTCTTGCCTCGGCTGACCACCACCACCTGAGCTGTGGCTGCATCACCTTCGGACAGTAAGTCGAACAGGCAAGCCGATCAGGTTGAACCGGTTCGAACCGGTCGGGATACACAAATAGGCATCTCCGCAAGAGCTGCCTTGGCCAGTGACTTTTGAGCATAACTCGGAACAGAGTAGGCCAGCAGCAATGATGACAGAAAGTCCGAGGGAGGTGAGATGCGAATTTGATGTTTATCAGGAACTGAGGATATTTACCTATTTCTACCCACGGACGCATTGTGCGCATACACGCACGTACAGCCTTCGTCTCCATGGGAGATACACTGCTCCGTGCTTGCAGTCGGACCATAGCCTCGGGACCATAGGGATGAAGGGATCTTACTTTTGAGCAATGTAAAAGATCGCCCAGCTACGTTGATGGGCAACCTCAAGGAACTGAGACATAGGGCGACTTGGTGCGTGCCTTCGCGCCTCAGTACGATGTATGGTTAGGGTGAGTATGTAATCTGTAGCTGTCGTACTGGCTACAGAGCATAAATCCGGCATTTGGGTGCATGGCTTTTGTGCGTAACAGTACTTGCCCCTGCACAAGCGATATTGACACCACCTAGTGGGCTAGTCGACCGGACCGGTAACGAACAAAGAGATGATCATTGGCAACGAGGGGAATGTCTCGATTGAAAAGTGAGGCGCCAATTGACCATTCCCATCGAGGCATGGTATGTCCGATGACAGCGACATTTTAGCACCACGCTTCCCGCAAAATCTCGTCAAAGCAGCGAAAATCTTCCTGACTGCATGACGACTAAGTGACAGGCTGTGGGATTGGCGCGGCGGTCTTGTGTGGAGGAAGCAAGGCCTTGCTCTCCTGGATCCCCAGCAGGGCATCAGTTCAACCCCGTCCGGGCAGCGTGTTGGTAGCTCAATGGTGGACCCGAGTCCGCGGCTCGCGTGGGTAATTGCTAGTGACGAAGTGGACGGGCAGGTTCGCGCCGAGACGGTCCCTAACATGCATCGGAATCTTGTTGCGAACCGAGGAAAGGCTCGAGTCGTTGACCGGGCAGGAGGCGGTGAACGGAAAGCGAAGGAAAAAAAAAGAAAAAAAACAAAAACAAAAAAGCACCTATCTAAGAATCGAAAAGGCGCCTCGGACGAGTCGGGAGACGGAAGGTTCACGCGGGACTACATCCGGCCTGGAGGACCTGGAGGATCAGGCTGGGGATCAGCGATCAGGGAGCCCCATCGCGAAAATCGGAAATAGCTAGGTATCTCTCTCTTTGAGCGCCCGCATATGTGCAGAAATATGGCGGCAGAACTGAAATGGGAAAAAAAGATGCGCTTTGCAGCTTCATCTTTGCAGGAGCTTTGGCGTCTTGTATCAATTGGGTAACGATGGTCATCAACACTTGATTGGAGCAATGTCACCATACAAGACCCTGGAAAAACATGACTTACATAGGGGCCTACCAGCAAGGGGCCGACCTGGTCCTGCCCTGGCTACCATATCTTTCTCTTTCATCACGGGTCAGTGAGCTCTTCCCAGATCGCCCTAGACTGCTAGCCATGATCCACCCAAGATGTGATACGGATTGAATCGCTGTCCTCCTCCGGCTTGCCTGTTCTGTCCTTTGCGCGAGGTAGCAACGCAAACAAATGCCACGAGACTAGTAATGAGGGAATTTAAGTTCGAACTCAAGACCGTTGGCAACGTTGGGTACTCCCGCCGTGCAGTAGTTGGGATAAAGCAGGTGTATGTATAGTCGCGTTTTGACCTGGATCTCCTGCTGCCCTATTGATCTTGGCCGAGATCTAAGTGGAAGGTAAGATTCCCTGCGCACTGGTTAGACGCTGACAACTGTGCAGGTTTCGCTAACGGCTACCTTGCCTAGCCCGACTCCTGGCACAACGTAGCTATCTTGGCTGATGCCGTAGCAAGCGCCGATAGCCTCGGAGCCAGATCATCTTTCGGTACCCATCTTTCCTTTGCGCGAAGAGCTAACCGTATCCAGATCTCCATTCTGCGCCATGTGACGTCGGAGGGAGTTCCGTCTGTGCTCCATACAATTGTACGCTGCGTCAATGCCTGACGAGACGGAGCATTTAATGCCTGGATTAGCGCTGTTCTGCCCCGTAGCTTGTTACATACTTGTGTGTCCGAACGCGTACACATGTGTTGTAGATCAGATGGGCCGATGCCACGAAGCGAAAATCCAGTCGCCTCTGCCAAACTTTTGCTGAGAACCAAAGTACTTTGGTGTACACAGCACGCTACCGCGGCATCCGTCCGGGATCCCGCCGGACAAGCAGATGCGACCCATTGCACTGGAACCACAGCACCTTAGCACGCCGCAGCCGGTGTAGTTCTAGAGTTGCCGTGTAAGGTACTTGGACCGTGGGTTAATACCTTAGAGGTACTGTACTAGCCCGGCGGTGTTTGAAACTTGGCATACTGTCCTAGCGGAGCTCCAGGCCTGGAACTAAGCTGGAAAGCTTCCATACATAAGGTAAGGTAATATAGGGCACATGCATATATGCAAGCGCTTGTCGCGGTCATCTCCTAGAGACTTTCGTTCCTTTGAGGGCATTACTGCACTCGAACTATCGTCGTTTCAATTCAAAGCGGAAGGGAACGTAGTGGAGATATCGGCGACTCAGTGGGAACATCAACCACATGTCGTGTATGCGAAACCGTAGTTTGGGGCCACAAAGATTAGCAGGACACAAGGGAGGCTGATCGTTCTAGTAGTCCACACAAATCAAATCTTAATAAATCAAAGCAAATCTACTATCTGGTTAATAAATTAAATACGGGTAAAAAACAGTCAAATCAACGCAAATATAATACTATATTTGATTTGTTAGATTTGTTTCGTTAGTAATATATAATATTTTCTCGTATATACTTCTCCGCTACGTATGGTATGACTTTTACTATAGAATCTCGGGTGTAGATGTAGGAGCATTAATAAAGAAAATATCGTATTTTGATTAGGCAACGAAATATCATAGTAGTATTGTTAATATGGATTTCTAGTGCCTTTTTAGTGCCCTCCCCCCCCCAAAGTTCGCTGCCTCCCCCAGATCGTCGCCTCCCCTGTACTAGAAAATTAATTTTCTAGGTCAAATCTACTAAATCAAATCAAATATCTGTATAAACAAATCAAATCTAACCTCCAAATTATCAAATAAATCAAATCAGAACCCAGATTTGATTTGATTTGATTTATGTAGATCACTGGATGGTTCGGTAATCCGGAACCATTACTGCGTATAACGTGGCGGTTATAACCAAGCTCCCTCAAGCAGATGACTTGGTTGTCCTACCTAGGCTCCCATAGTAATAAAAACCAATCTGGGTTTTCGTTAGCTATCGCTCCTCTACACTACTGCTTTTTTTCATTCAAACCGGATTTGACTACCACACAAGCAGTTTAGCACATCTGGTGGAGCCACTGCCCCGCTAAACTTATCATAGTATAGCCGGACCGGCAAGCCCACACAGAATCTCGCCCAGCCTCTCCACCCTCATCCTCCTTACCAGTAAAACCCCCTTGTTCAGCCACGCAGTCTATCCTGGCTGCAGACGCTCCACCAGATGTGCTAAACTGCTTGTGTGGTAGTCAAATCCGGTTTGAATGAGAAAAAGCGGTAGTCAAGTGGACGTGCCAACATGTGAGCAAGGGGGAAGAACGCGAGGTGACCACTCACAGCGCTCCGTTTACGCCATATTTATTTAGGGTATAGCTCCCGATCTGAACATTGGTATTGACAAGCCCACTCAGCAAGAAAAGTTCGTGAATGTACCGAGTCCGTGGTCAATATAGTGCCATGCATGAGCTCATGGTGGTGCGTGGCTCTTACCGGTGAGTTGCTGTTCTTTCAGCAGTCCACACCGGCAAGGCAAGGGAGGCACTTTATTGCTTGCCAAAAGCGTGCCAGCTCCTTGTAAGGTGCGTTGGGGGTCTTGGTTGTAGCTTACCGGTCTAACTCTGCCACAAGGCTGCCGCGCTCACACGAAGGCCGACTCCGCCCCTGAGAATTTTGTAAATCCCCCTTGTACGGTACCCAGCTGTGCCAGCCAGTTAGTAAAGCCGTGTTCTTTCTGGAGGTTGGGTATGGTAGCAAAGTTGAATCCGCCTGAGCGGGAGCCGGCTGTGAAACCAGGCCGTAGAAGTTTGCTGAGCCTTTTGACCTGTAGACGGAACCCGGCTTGCTTCCCCCGGTTACACAAATGACGCACGGTAGGTCCAGAGTGGTGTGCATCGAGCCGGGCCTCCCTTTGGGCAGTTCCACCTCAAACCATCATCGCGTGGTGGGCATCTGGAGGACCCGAACTCATGATGCCAAGCCTAGTGATCGTTGACGGAACCCTTCCGTTACCGACAGAAAGGAGCAGAGTGGGTTCCCATCTGTCGTTTCAAACGTGGCATGGAAAAGTTGATCTCTGCCTTTCCATTGGCCAGCCCAAAGAGCGATGCTCGGAGTAAAAACCGGCCAATCTGATGACCCATTCGCGTTTGGACCGACGATCCAGCCGTACTGTGTAACAGCAGAGCAGTCCTCACGGTAAGGAAAGTATCGATACTCGCGGCAGAAAAACCCGGGCATGTAATAGAAGTCCAAAGTCTATCCGAAGTGCTGGGTGACCTTTATCTCATCGTCTGTTCTTCGGATGTACCCATGCCTACCTTCGTCACGCACAAAACTTGGCTGTATCTACAAGCTTCACTATGAGCAAATAGGTAGGTAGCATAGGATCTCAAGGGCTACTAAACTTACTGGTGTGCTTAGTAGCTACAACATGATGACACAGTATAGAAACCTGCTTCTAGAAGAAAGGTATATCTTTAAGAGGCCCTGTGAAGGCCTATCGTTTATAGCCTCTTTTTTAGGAGGGTGTCCTCGGCATTCTTATCTATCTCGTTGTTGCTGTCTTGCCGGAGAAGAGGGGTAAGGGGCTTCTGGGTCGACTTCAAACGGAATCCGCATACTGATACTATCCAAGGAGCTAAGGTTACACGACCACAAACTATTTATCTGGTATTAAACTCGGAATATTAGCAAATCTGTACGTGTAAATCGAAAGTATTATAGAAGATGTAACCTCCAATGTTGGTGTCATAGGGTTAGCCTTGTGACAGTTCAGAGCATACCTACGGTTGGCAGCTGTCGGAGCTAGAGATTAGGCTATGGTTCCGAGTATAGTATAAGGCTATTACGGCCTTCGTAGAAGGCTACGATAGCCTTATTATCGCTATCGCTATATAGGTCGTACTAGCTCTATAGTATTTATAAGATTGCTATAGAGTTGATCTCTTAAATTAGCCTCTATAAAGACTAGTCTAGGATTATACTTTTGAATTTTTCGTTTTATTCTTTTGTATAATTACGTATATTTTTACTTACTTTATGCCTTTGTATTGTAATGATTAATTGTACCTTTAAATTATTATATTTATACGTATATTTTTTTTCGACCTTTAGAATCGCGTGGCGAGAAGTTACGTAGTTTAAAATTATATTAGGATTGCTTTATAAGAATTGTAGACCCTAGTATATAAAATTGCTTTATTAAGCCGCGGATTCGTTAAAATTGGACTTTAAAAATAATAATTTAATTATTATAATTGCGCTTTTATATTATAATAGTCTCTCTTAATTACGCTTTTATATTGTAATAATCCCCTTTATATTATAAATTAATTTCTTTATAGAAGACAATAGTAATTACAATTATTATTTTAGCAATAATAATAATAATAGCGGTAATAATATTTCGCTACCGGATTATATTATTTTAAGCCTTTAGGAAATAGAATAAAGAATTAGTTTATTAATAAACAATTCTCCTAATTTATTTGATTTTAAGGAGTTTTTTTAATATTTTTACCGAAGACTTAATTCCCGATATTAAAATTGATCAAATAGTTCTTCTTTAATTTATTAATATTATTTATAGTATCCGGGATTTTATAAACAGCCTTATAGAAGATATTCGGTTATATTTAATTTTTCGAAACTACGAGGTTTTCGTTAGAATTATCGCCCGATAGCTAGCCTTTAAATTTATTATCGAACTATTAGGAAGGGTATTTACAACGGTTATTGCGAATTATAATATTATAGTAGAGGAATAGAATATAATATAATATATAGTTATAGTTTTATAATAGTGGATTATAATTATATTTATTACGGCCTCTTTTAATATATTAGAAACCTTTAACGCCCTTAAGGAAACTACGATAACCGTTTTCCAGCCCCCTAAATATATTATTAAAGAGAAAGTCTAACCGTACGGTTACGAATGTCTATCCGTATAGTGATCTACTTTTTTCTCCTATATATATCCCTAACCCTGCCATCCCTTCCCTGCCAGCACTAGTCCCGCTCGTACCGCGACCGCTAAGCCCCTAGATTATAGCCCATTTTAAACTTCTGTACAGTATACGTATCGCTGACAGCCGTGACAGTTACTGACAGCCGTGTTAATTGCTGATAGCTAATCGCTAATAGCCGTAATAGTTACTGACAGCCGTGACAGCCGTGATAGCCGTGATAGCTGTGACAGCCGTGACAGCTGTAATAGTTGTAATAGCCGTAATAGCCGTAATAATTGCTAATAATCGCTGATAGCCGTGATAATCGCTAACAGCCGTAATAATTGCTAACAGCCGTGACAATCGCTGACAGCTGTAACAATTGCTAATAGCCGTAATAATCGCTAACAGCTGTGATAATTGCTGACAGCCGTGACAATCGTTGACAGCTGTAATAATCGTTGATAGTTATAATAATCGCTAATAGTTATAATAATCGCTAATAGCCGTGACAATCGCTGACAATTGTAATAATCGCTAATAGCCGTAATAAGTACGTATTTGGTTTGGGTACTACGGTCTGATGTTACGTATGAAAGAATAGTAATGCCTAGATTTCTAGGCGAAATTTTCGAAAGAATATATATGACATTTGTGGCCGCGCGAGGGTTAGGGATATGTGTAAGGGAAAAAGTGGATTACCATACGGATAGACATTCGTGACCGTACGGTTAGACTTTCTCTTATTAAAAACTTCCCAATTTTTATTAAGGAAGATAAAAATAATATTAAATACTATAACGCTTTCCGGTTATAGCAGAATTAAATTAGGACTACGTAGGAATTTAACGTTTTTTATTTCTTTATAGAGCGGGTTAAAATTGTATATACTATATTCCAATTGGGATTAAACTTATATTTAATATTAAATAACGGTTTAAAGAAATTTATAAAATTCTTTAGGGAATTTAGGAAGTAATTATAAACAATTAGCGAAATTTTCTTTATATATTTTATAGACCGATATAATAATATTAATATTAATTTAAATATTAATAAGCGCTTTAATAATTTTTATTAGGGTAATACTTTATTTCCGCGCTTTAAAATCGAATTTATTAAATTTATAAATAAATATTGATTTAATAATGTAATAAAGGTTTATTATTTTTATAATAAATTTAATAAACGGTTTTAAAGTATTTTAATTATTTGGGATTTCCCCGAAGACGATAATTATATTATATAATTAAAATTCGTAAAGAAGGTTAACCGGAAGTTAGAAAATGCCGATTATTATAATAAAGTAATTACGGGTATTTTTAAGGATTTAAATTCCTCTTTTAAAAATATTATAGCGGCCCTTCTTATTACGGCTGATAAATTTATAAGTTAAAGAGGAAATTAAATAAATTTTAATTTTATAAATTTCTTTACTATATTCGACCCCGAAATTTTTAAAGAACGAAGGGAGAAGGGCCTTTATTACCATTATAATTAGTAAGGTTATATCGCTTATAATTGCTTCGGATTTATTAATTAGGGTAGTAAATTTCGCGTTAATAGTAAATTAATTAGTAAAAAGAAGGAGGGTAGGGGTAAATATAATAATAGTAATATTAAGTAGGAACCTATAGAAGTCCATTTAGTAAAAGCCGCTAATATAATTATAATCCCTGCGATTAAGCCGGCTACGGGCAGTAAATATTATAATAAATTAGAAAATATTTAGCTTTTACATTGAATTGTATATAAAGGCCGAATTAGGTAATTATATTCTAGAAATAATAAGATCTTTTAATAGATTTAAAAGAAATACGAATTTACTTATTAAATAATATTATTCTAAATTTAATTTTATTATTTACATATATAATTACCAGTATATATAAAAATTATTATATTTCCTTTATTAATAGCGGATATTTTATATTTACGTTTATTAATTATTTTTTCATTATAAAATATAATTTTCTTTATTTCCGCTTTCTTCGTTTTAAAAAGTTCATATTCGTAAACGGGAATATTAAAAGTATAATTAGTAAAGGAATAATAAGAAGGCTATAAATAAGTTATTATAAGGAAGTTATTACCTTTTTAATTTACGACCTTTTTAATAAATACCTAATTATTTTAGAGAAACTCTATTTGCACGGATATAAAACTCTATTTACACCGTAACCCACTTTTTCTCTCACACATATCCCTAACCCTCGCGCGGCTACAAATATCATATATATTCTTTCGAAAATTTCGCCTAAAAATCTAGGCAATACTATTCTTTTATACGTAACATTAGACTGTAGTGCCCAGACCAAATACGTACCCTTATATCGCACTTTACAAAGCATTTTACAATATACTTTATAGGGCACTTAGCGGCACGGTCGTACATCGTACGGTCGTACATTGTTCAATTGAGCGCACATCGCTCAATTGAGCGATTAATCAATCGTACTCAATCTATATTAATCTATACAATGATAATCTATTTGAAATCTATCGTATAATCGCTCAGTCTCCTGCCAGAAGGCTCTTAGAATTACTACTACGTACTAACGATACGTATGCTACGGCGTATACCCTACGTACTAATAAGAATAGTGCTAGCCGGCGCGCTTTCTCCCCTTGTACTTCCTCTACCCCGAATAACGTTGCCTCCCCTCTCCCCTCCTCCCCTACCTCTCTATATATCTCCTCCTCTTATACTACTACGAGGGCGGCTTCGTCCCCTTGTCTATATACTAGCTAGACTGCGGCAGTTAGCTTTATTAGCCTACTTAAAGTCTACGCCCTCCTATACAAATACGTTTCGCTAGATAGATAGCGCTACTCGTATCGATATAGTAGGGTTTCGGCCTACCTTAAGCTAGCGGCCACAATTAGGCTATAAGCGAGGCCATTTTCAAGGCCGTAATGCTGCCGCTTAAAATTGAATTAGCGTAATTGAGGGAGGGGGGGCTTAAATATTAATTAATATAATTAATTAAGGAGCGTAAAGGTTGTATATAAATAGCGTAGTATTTCAAGGGCGGTTACGAAGGCTCTTTATACGGTTAAAGTCGTAATATTTAAAATATTCGTCCTCGTTAATAAAACCTCTAACAAACTACTAATAAGGGTAAAAGTCTTATTTAATCAATTTTAATAATTTAAGCCGGGTAATAAGGCTAGGGTATAATATATACGAATATAGTAAACTAAATTACTTATTAAATTTACCTATATATAATTCTAATTTATTGGGGTTTAAATTCGTAGCTATTATTATAGTACCTAAAGTAATATAGTACTATCTAGTAACCAATTCGAACGTTCTCTAACATACCTAGTACGGGGTATCCCCTAACTACTTTACGTTGAAATAGTTTAATTGGGTACGTTTTATCTCTTTTTCGTTATATTTATCGATTCGGCGCTTTATTATATTGAAGAGGCGGAAGCTCTATATAATAGCGCCGATAATTAGATTGTTGCCTATATATAGAAGGATAATTAGTATATTGTATAATATATAGAATATAATATAGCCTAGTATAATGGGTACGGTTGGGAGCTGGAGAGGGTATGGGAATTAGGGAGTTGGGGAGCTAGGGAGCTAGGGAATTAGGGAATATTACCGCTAATAATAAAATTCTTTAAATTTCGGTTAATTAATTCAATTAGCGAAATAGTATAATAATTGAAATTAAATTTCTCGTTAATATAGTAAATAGCTTACTCCTCTTTAACTATTATATACGTATTTTTTAAATATATAATAATTATAGTTTATTATTTAAAAAAGTTTTTGAGCTTCTCCTAAATAATATTGAAAGTTTTAATAATATAAGCGTAATATATATATTTCTAAAGATTGTAAAGTCTACTATGCGAATATTCTATAGTATTGGGTAGAGCTCCCAATTAAACTATACTATTTACTAGCTAGTTTATAAAAGTAATAATATTGCAATCCTTATTATTAAATTCGTCTAAAGTAATAGTATTACTAGGTAGTATTGGCTAAGCTCGTACCTATATTAATACCGATATATCTTACTATATTTATATAGCGGTTATAGTAGAGTAAATACGGTTAATTAAGGCGGCCGCTTGCTTGTCCTATTTATATTTAATATTTAATACTACGTTCTTATTAATATAGAAAATATATAGTTAGGATCTCGCTTTTAAATAGATTCGTTTAATAATTACTTTTATTATTAAATTATAATCCGTAATAATAATTATTAGCGTTTTAGCACTAATAGCTTCGTAACGTTTATTAATTTATTCTATTAACTAATTAAACCCTTTTTACCTCTCGTTATTAATAAGGTTAAATCCGTAGTTAAAAACATATTTAATATTTATTATACTAATAATTTAAAAGAAGGCGAAGCTTTTATTATTAGTTTTATATATATTATTATATATTTAAATAGTAGGGTTTTAATACTAGAATTTCTTATACTAGGGATCGCTTTAAAATAGGGTAGTCGGTTTACTTTCGCTATTAATATTATTTTTAGCCTAATTAACTTTAAAGTAGACCCCTTTTTCTATAAGTAACTTTATTATAAATTGGAAGGGGTTATAACCTATATTAATTTCCTTTTTAAAATAGTACCGAAGATTTTTTAATTATTTAATTATAAAATAAAATTCTAGAAATTAGTTACGTAATTACTCTACGATTTTATAATTCCTAATATTGGGTCGATTTAAATATTAAGTAATAAAGGTTTTATATTTTACTTAGAAGGTCCCTTAGAATTGTACATTATTATTAGAGGGATAATTATAATATTTATAGCCTTATTTAATTTCGAAGGTTTATTTTTTATCGTTAGTTGCTAACGCCCTAATAATCCCCCTCTAAGGGTATCCTATTCTAGCAGTTAATATTATACGATTATATATTTTACTTTGACGGATTTTACTACGAGTATATTCGAAGTCGGTTTTAGTAGGTTTAAATTCGCGATTTATAATATTATTAGTTCTCGCTTTAACGAATTAATAACCTTACTCTTAACTTTAGTTCTTTATTACCGTAACTATTTTATTGAAGGAGTTGTACTAAGTTGTGAATACTTTATAAAATAGAGGAGGGCTCTCGTTAGGATTGCTATCCTGTTTATAATCGCTATACTATTTGTAATCGCTGTACTATTCGTAATTATTGTGCTGTTCGTGATTATTATCGATATTTATGGGTTGGGTAGAGGTAGGTTTAATTGGGTGAATTGGGGTATCGTTAGCGAGGAGTACGGGGTTGATAAGATTATTAGGAATTACAGTCGCGCTACGGTCGTACGTAGCCATCGGCTAGGTCGCTATATCAGCCATTTGCGTTATAATTAATTAAGGAAATATATAGAAAAAATAACAGATTATTTCTTACCGTTAATAAATACTAGCGCTTTATTTACTTAGGGCTATCTCGTAATATACGTTGTAGTAAATTAATTTCGTAGATAGGGGGTAATAATATAAGAGGTTTAGTGGAGAAAGCGATGCGATTACGATCGCTAACTCTAGATCGCTAAGTCTGGTCTAGATTGCTAGTAATACGAAATCTGGCACGTATAGGGGTTTGAATATATAATAGGCTGTAATTTAGGGGCTTAGCGGTCGTAGTACGAGCGGGACTAGTATTGGCGGGGGAGGGGATAATAGGGTTAGGGATATATATAGGAGAAAAAAGTGGGTTACAGTACAAATAGAGTTTCATATCCGTGCAAATAGAGTTTCTCTTATTTTAAGATTTTTTTAGATGAAATTTTATAAATTATATATTAATTATAAGAAAGACGGTATATATTTTAATTACCCGGGTTATAAAGACTTCTATTTATTAATGGGGCTCTTTAGCAATTAAATAGAAATACCCCGAACTTTTTTTAGCCCCGTTTCTATTATAGCCGCCTATATTTATAAGAAAGCGTTTCCCTAAAATAATTTTAAATTCCTTTCTTTTCTTCTTTATATCCTTAAGGGCTATTTTTATAAGGAGGCGGCTTAGTACGAAGAAATTGAGGATTAGTTTATTAGGGCTCCTTAATTTAAAGATAAAGGATTTGAAGAACGGATTTCTAATTTTCTTATTAGGGTATTATTAATAGTTCTATTGCAGATTCTTATTATATATTACGTAAATACGAAGGTATAGGGTATTATAAATATTATTACTATCTTCGTATTAATTAAGTAGGATATACTATACGAATTGTATATTAAATTTAATAAGAGACGTATATTAGTAAATATACGCTATACTAATATTCGGATAAATAAGTATATTAAAGATAATATAAACTTTATTAATATTAAGGAGTTTAATACCATTACCTTTAATTTTATTTACGAAAAGGATTAATTTTAATTATATATTACTAATTATATTTAATTAAAGAAGTTCGTTACCGTTTTAGAATTTTGGGAAATAGATTTTACATACGAAATTGTAGAAAATATTATTAAAGGGCGGAGGGAGAAATATAAGGACGATTTTCTACATTCCTTCTACTCTTTTATTAATAATATAACTAGTAAGTACGGATTTGAAATAAAAAGGAAGCGGTGGTAATTATTAAATTTATTACTTTAATAGGGGATTTAATTAAAAACGTACCGTTTTATAAAGAGATTATTTATTGCATTTACTTAATAAAAGTAATAGAGGAAGACGTATCACGGGGCAAGGGCACCGTTAGGTCTGAGGTACGATATGTGTTGTTGTACGAAGAGAGTAAGGAAGAGGTGTGCGCCAGCTAGGGTATGTAATACCGTTAAGAGGGTATTGAAAGGATGTGACAGTATGTTATTGATTTGATTGTGTATGGAGTGATGATTCTAGAAAGAATCTCGAGAGGGGAGCGATCGCGCGCGATAACTATATAGTTATCGTATACGAACGATCCTTATCTAATCTACAAGACCCACTTATATAGGGTATAACTATAGCTGCGAATATAGTCGCGATTACGATTAATTAATTGTAATGTACCCAATATTATATGCTATAGTCACGTATGTATATTAACTATTTTAATATGTGATACTAGCGATACTAATTTAGTATTAAATGCCGGCCGTATAGAAAATAATACTATTATCCTTAGTAATACTAGATAATATATATATAAATACCCTTACTTTCTAGGCTTCAAATTTCTTTTATAACCTGCTTTATCCTTCGGAATATCCGTAAATTACACCTTCTTAGCCTTCTTAGGCTTTCCGGACTCTATTCCTCCCAAGTAGTCCTAATATTCCGTAATCAATTCTTTAGTATTGCGAAACTCCTTCTTAGGCAGCTATTTATTACGATAATGCCTATAACCGAGCTATTTAACTAGGTACTTCCATCTACCGTTAACCTTATTTTCTACGTATTTTAGAATAATCTCTACTTCGTATTCTTCGTTTTTATTAGTATTCCGCTAGCTATTTTCGATTGGGCTTAGGGGTAGTTAAATCCTTTCGAATAGATTGTTTCCCTTTAGAGTAGCCTTAAAATAGGCGGCTAAAATAACGGGATAGATACCTACTATTTCGGGGGGTAGGTTAAAGAAATAGGTTAATTTACTTACTCGCTTAAATACGGTAAACGGTCCCGACCGTTATTATAAGAATTTTTAGGATGGTCGTCCCGGTAGATAATACCTTTTATAAAGCTTTAAGAATACTTTATCTCCTACCTAGAATTTATATTAATAGTGGTTATTATTATATTGTTTTTTAGCTCTAGCGATTATAAAGGCTATAGCGAATTAAATATTTTCTCGTAGGTTATCGTAGAGAGCGGTGTAATCGTTAATTATTTAAACGGCTTTTCTTTTTGTAATTAAGTTTAGAGGCCTTAATAATTTAAATCCGAATAGTTGCTTATATAGGGATAATTTGATAGGTCTTGAGTAAGCGTTGTTTATATTCTATTATAGGTTAGGTAAGATTTTTACTTAATTCGAATCTAATTATATAAAATAATAAAGAGAACGTCTTTTCGCACTGCCATAAAAGTCTTTTTACACTGTAGTAAAAAATTAAACTAGGTATAACTTATCCGAATGAAGGCTTAGGTAAGAAAGAGTAGTATTGGAATTTTTCTTATTTTTTTCTCTATAATATAGTGCCTACGACCAGATCACAATGTTACCCGGCAGAGAGTTAAGAATAAAAGATAAAGGTTTGAATAAAATTTATTTCTTTTTAATATTTTGTTTTAGAAAGACGCTAGAGGCTAGATAAAAAAATCCTTATAAATGCTGTTTTATAGAGAAAAAAAAACATAAATTCCAACCCCACTCTTATACCTCTTACTTTAAATTTGGTGGAGTTATACATATATGCATTTTTTACTACAGTGTAGGAAGACTTTTATGGGAGTGCGAAAAGACCTTCTTATAATAAAAGCGGATTACAATTTTAACGTTTTAATTACAACGTTCGGCTATACTATTTCCCTATAGGTAATAAATTGTAATTATTAATAGTTTTATTCCAAGCGTTGACTACATTCTTTTCCAAATTCGTAAGGTGAATCTCCTATCTCTATCGGATATAATAGTTTATAGGAAGCCTTAGTCGCCTAAAATGAGTTTTCGAACTAATATTTTACCTTAGTCTTCGGCTATATACGTATTGTAGCTAGGGATTAATTTTAATCGTTTAGATATATAGTACAATACTAGCATTAAGGTATTGAAGAAATTAAATCTAGGAAGGTACTAAGGCGTACCAGATGTAGGGACTTTAGGAAGGTCTATAATAAAATCGATCGTTATAGTACGCATAGGTTTAGTAAATTCGGGGTTAACCGATTGGTAATTACCGATAGGGGCTTCTCTATCTATACAATTAAATTAATAAGTAGGGCAATAATATAAGTAATCCTTTACCTCCTATAATTTCTTAGGTATAGCGTACTCCTTAAGGTTATATATTATTCAATCCCTTCCAAAATAGTACTTTTCGTTATATATTGCGTTTAATATAGTAGCGATCATTTTTTTAAGTACGTATAGCCTTCTTATTTTATTGGGGTTAATATAATATAGTAATCCGTCCACGATTTTAAAAGGATACCCGGCATACGAAATAACGCTATCGACTTCGGTGGCATTCCAGTGGCTATTTAATTCGTTTATAATATAATTAAATTTAGTATCTTCCTTATAACCCTATTAGAAATCGTACTTCGTAGCTTCGTCTATTTAAGCCTCTACTTTGACGAAGTAAGTTTATTCTATTAACTATATTTAGTTTAATATTAGCGTCTCCTTTGAACGCCTTACTTCGTTTCCCTTTGCTAATAAACAATTTAATATATCGGAAATAAAGTTCAATTTACTAGTAATATAATATACTTTGAAATTATACTATAATAAATAAACCAACGTATTAATTAGGCGGCGGTTCCTTCGATCGGTTGAAGACGTATCTAGTATAGTCTACTCGTAGATACCCTTAGTTACTACGTAGTTTATTAAGACGATAACCGGCTAGTTATACGAACAGAAGAGCGTTCGGAATTATTTAATTATTTAAACGAAGTAGGTTACCTCTATTTCGGAAAGACTATAGCGCATTTTAAGTTTGCTTAGAACTTTATTTAAAAATATAATAGTATCACAGGGTTAGACCTGTGATGTGCTGTGCTGCACTGACTGCACATGTGCTGTGCCGACCAGAGCCCAGAGCTCTGGCCACGCACATATCATCGTCACGTACAGCCTTACGTACCCGCGCACGGTTTAGTCTGTAGGGTTTTCACCTATATACAACCAGACCTCTGCGCACACTTCCCTTCTCCCCTCCTTTCTCCTCATATAATAACGCATATCTCATCATACCCCCTACAGTACCATCTCGCCCCGTAATAGTTTATTATATTTAACTATTACGCTACGCACGCCTATTCAACAAGAAGAAGATTGCTCGTATTTCAATTGCGGTAATTAATAATTAAGACTCGACCCTATGCGTTCCCGACTTCGAATTACGAACCTAATCGTTAAGCCAAGTAAAATACTAAGACGAATATTATTAAAATCGTTCGTACTCTCTCTCCCTTATATTTATTAAAGTATATTTAATCCAGCGATTAATATCCAATTCCATCGCTCCCCGAGCCCAGCTTATAACCGACAACTTTATCGCTATTACGGTTATTAGCGCTATCGTAATAATTATTAATTTAGAATATTAAAACGATTTAATAATTTTCGTTTAAGCGCTCGAAGGCCTCTATTATTAAGCGATTAAAGTTTCAATCCCCATTTTTCAAACGTATAATCTCGCTAACCTTTCTGTTTTTTAAACCTTCTTCTCCGCTTTCTATTGCTTACTTTACGACGACGTAGTTGCAATTAAGGCCGACGCTTGTAATTTCGAAGAAAACTTCATTGTAATTAAAGAAGAAGTTATTTATTTATATACTCGTATTAGAAATCTCAATTACGAAATTGCCCGTAAGGAAAATAATATTGTAACCATCCGTAATTAATATTTATTCGCCGTTTAAACTAGCGTAAAAAATTATTAAAATTAAATTAAATCGCTCTACGAATAGATCGCCGCTCTTAAAAAGGAATTTAACGATTTCCGTACAATATTTGCGGCCGCTTTCTAATTTTAGAAGGACCGTTACTAAAAAAACTTTTTCAACCTTCGTACCCGGTTCTAAAATACTAACCCGGCTCCCTCCCCGCTGTCCCTTAGCTTTAGCTCTTACCCCCCCTTACCTCCTAGCGCGCTTAATAATCCCGGTAATAATAATAATACTATAAGTACTAGCGAAAATAGTAATGGTTATAGGTCGGTATTGCGTATTATTATTACTCCCGCTTTTAATAGTAAAAGATCGTCAATCGAACGTACTATTAAATATCGTACTTAGCGTATACGTATAAAATTTATTTAAGTAGATAAGCTAAAGATTTTTATTAACGAATGCCCTAAATTTTCCTTTATTACCTGCTCTATTGAAGGTATCCTGCTCGAAATTATTAAAACCGAATTAAATAAGGCTATCTTCGGCGAACCTTATAAATAGGGTACTACCCTCGAACTCTTTAACGAACTAGATAAGAAGTACGATAATATTAACGTCGTTATCGAATCCTACCGCGCCTTCGAGGATTTTAAAATATTTAAAGGTATAAAGTAGACCGACTTTAAAGAAAAGTTCGTTATATTTATTAATAAATATAAATTCGATAACGGTATAAAAATCTATTACTTCCGTTAGAAAATTAGCGACTATATTCGCTTCGCCTTTTCCTATTAACGTCCCTAGCCCGCTAATAATAAATTCAACGAGTAGTTTAAAGCCGCTCGTAACTTCGCTAAAATATTAGAAAATAAGGATTAGTATAAGAAGTAAATTAATTTATTTTATAAAGTTAATACGATTAACGCTTTCGTTCCTACCGGTTATTTTAATATTTTTACGATTAAGGTAACTATTAATTAAGGCGGCGATGTAATAGACTTTAATTCTATAATTGAAACGGATATCTAAATATTTTGTATAATCGAAGCTAGTATTTTTAAATATTATATAAAGATAGGTATTTATACCCGCTATGGAAGGCCCGGCTATTATTTTATTAATTATTGTGCCCGTATTAATTTTAAAAAGGAGGTTAAGCCCCGCAATAATTATAATAATAAGAATCGTAGTAGTAGTAATATAAATAATAATAGCGGTAACTATAATAATAATAGCGGCGGTAATAATAACGGCGGTACTAATAATACTAATAATAGTAATCGTAATAATAATAGCGGCGGTAATAATAACGCTAGTAATAATGGCTAATAGCTTACTTAGGGTTAATATAATTATAGTTAGTAATGCCCCAATTACGGCGGTAATTATTATATTAACGCTATAAACCTTAATATAGGCGCTCCGGCCCTTAGTACCCCGGCTCCCGGTTATTATAACCCTGTTCCTGTTTATTAGCCCGGTTTTATTGGCCCGGTTATAAATAACGAAATTAATTCTATTTCGGGCTAAGGAAATATATAGCCTCCTAATTAAATCGCGTTTAGAGGTACGAGTCTAATGGATATAGAGGAAATAATAGGATTATCCCTATACGGTTAAATATTATTAAAATAAATAGATTTTTAATAGATAGTTATTATAAATACCTAAATTTATTAAATCTTTCTATCTATTTGTTTTGCGGACTGTATAAATTGTATTGTACTACTTTCATTAATAGCGGATATATTACCTTTAGTTTTATTAATCGTTATTTCGTTTACTATTACTGTTTCCCTTTTCTTCTATTCGCCGTCCCTAAATTATTATATTTTACTAATAGTTAGGTTAAGGGTAATATTACTTACTTTTTTAGATTTATAATATAAATAGGAATCTACTATAAAATTATTAATTTATTAATTTATAATTTAATTAAGGATAACCCTATTATTTTAGGTTACTTATAATTCGTTTATTACGCCCTAAATATTAATTAGCTTAACGATTCTCTTCGGTTTAATTCCGCTTGTAAATAATGCGGCTATTTCTTACCTAGGGCTTTAAACCGTACCGCTCCGTTCTTAAACTGCTACTTTACAATTCCGTAATTACTAGTTTAATATTTGTATTAAAGCCTATTAGTAGAGGATATAGAAAATAAAGGCGAACTTAATTAAAGAGAGGTAGAAGCCGTTAAATAATTATCGATCTCCGTTATAATTAAGTAAACCGTTCGCTAATAATTCTACTGTTTTAAATATAAGATTATTAATCGATTAGGTACTATTCTGTTCGGGAAAATAAAAGGCGGTAGCGCAATTATATTATTAGCCCTACCCTTAGTACTTCCCTTAGTATTCCGCCCGGCGCCTTACCGTTAGGCCGGCGGTATAAGGATTTTTATAGCGGACTATCGCGTCCTAATTCGGCTTTATAATATCCCGGCTAGTCCTATTAACCCCAACGATATTAAAAAGCTCCCTACTATTATTTTTAATTAATTAGCGGAAATTTATAAATTCCTAATTATCCGTACAATTCGGGCTAACTTAAACGAAAATATCCGTAGGTTAATTGAGGAAAACGAAAAACTAGAAAAGGAAGGGCTTATTTTAGACCTTTAGAGTATAAGCGATAACTTTACGTTAAATATAGTAGTAGAAATATTATTAAGTAAAAGTTAGCGTTTTAAATATTTCTTCGGTAATAAATATTATTGTTAAATTAATGCTTTAGTAGGAGACGGGGACGAAGCCGCTTTAAGGGTTGTAAAGGTTTCTAATTTTATTAAAATTAATAATACCGATAATAATTTTCCCTGCTATAAAGATGTAATTAATGAATATTTTATAGTAAATGGCATTGCTATTAATAAGATTATATTTGAAGACGCGGTATAATTTTATAAGAAAGCTAATAAATCCCCTAAAACGGTCGTAGAAATTTAAGCTAAGCTCTTGCGATAATATTAGTATTATACGTAAACCTTCGTATAAGAGGGAGCGGATATTCTTCCTCCCTATAGGGTATATAATTTGAAGATCGAATTCCGTCCGGGAGTAACCCCTCCCGCTTTCCGTGGGCGTACGTTCAATCCTAACGAATTTAACGTTATTAAAAAATAGGTCGATAATATATTTTAAAAGAAGTTTATTAGGCCGTTATAATTAGAAGCCTTAATACTTCTACTCTTTATTAAGAAACTGGGAGGCGGAATTCGCATTTATATTAATTATTGTAGTATTAATAATATAATCCTTAAATCTCGTTACCCCCTCCCGCTTATTAAAGAAACCTTTAACGTAATCTACCGCACTAAAATCTTTATTAAATTCAATATAATCGCTACTTTCAACTGCATCCGTATTAAATAAAGGTACGAATAATTTACCGCTTTTATAACCCAATTTAGCCTATTTAAATCCTTAATTATTCCTTTTAGTTTATAAAGCGCCCTAAATATATTTTAGAATTATATTAATAATATCTTATACAATATTCTCGACGTTTACGTAATTACCTACTTCAATAATATCCTTATTTATTTAAATAATATTAAAGACTACGAAAAGTACATCAACGACGTCTTTAATAAATTAATAAAAGCAGGCCTTAATGTTAATATCGATAAATACGAATTTTATATAATAAAGACGAAATACCTAAGTTTAATTATTATACTTAGAAATATTGAAATAAATTTAAAGAAGGTTAAAACTATTATAGATTAGTAAGTACTAGAATTAAAAAAATCGTTATAGTCCTTCTTAAACTTCGTAAATTTCTACTAGTAATTTATAAAAGAATTTTCGATAATAGCTACCCCGCTTTACAAACTTACGAAGAAAGATATTAATTAGTTTTAGGACGACCGCTATTAGGCCGCTTTTAAAGCTCTTAAGAAAATATTTTCGGAAGGCCCCGTTTTAAAGATCTACAATTAGATTAAAAAGACTATAATTAAAATAGATACTTCTAATTAGGTTATAGGCGGTACCCTTTCCTAGTATAAGGATAATAGTATCCTTTACCCTATTACCTACTTTTCGGCTAAATATAATTCCTAAGAATATAATTACAATATATATAATAAAGAATTATTTACAATTATTAAAGTATTAAAAGAGTAAAAATTAGAATTTAAAGGAATTTAATAACTATTTAATATTTTAACAGATTATAAGAATTTCTAAATATTTATAATTAATAAGTAATTAATCTAGTAGTATATACGCTAATCTCAATTTTTATCCTAATTCAACTTCCTAATTAAATATACGCCGGGCTCGAAAAACCTTCGCCCGGATATTCTAAATTGTAAACTTAATAATTACCCGGATAACGAGGAGGATAATTATTTAATCGCCCGTAAAAGGGCTTTATTAAATCCGTCTTAATTCGAAGAAGGCTATTTCGAATTTAATAATCCGGCGGTAAAATTCTCCCTTTACTTACTAGGCCCAAATAATTTAAATACCCAATTAACTAATAATTTTATCCGTACGAATTATAAAACCTCCGTTTTCCTATAAGAATTAATTTTATTCCTTATTAGCGGAGCCCGTTAATAGCCTACTACTATTAAAAAAGTTTTCTATAAAACCTTTTCGGAATATTATATTATTAATAATATTACGAAATAATATAACCGAATTATTATTAATCCTTATAATAAAAATCTCTAATTTTAATTTATTAATCGCTAATATAATTCCCCGGACGCCGGTTATTTAGGCTGTAACGCTATATATAAATTCCTATAATGCAATTTCTATTAAGAGGGGATATATAATAACGTACGTTTTTTCTATAAGGGTTATTTACTTTACGTAAAGATTAAGTCTTTAAAAAGAAATTCTACCAATTATCTTAAATTAATTATAATTATTCTCGCGCTGTAAATTAATATTTCAATCGACTACGTTACGCCGCTACTACTAAATACCTATTTAGGCCAAACTTTTAAGTACATTACTATTATTATTAACCATCTTACTAAAATACAGTACTATATTCTAATAATAACTTTAAAAGTAGAAAAATTAGTAGACCGGTTTATTGATCGTATTTACTCGATCTACAGCCTTCTAAATAATATATTTTCTAATAAAAATACCCAATTTATTTTATAGTTCTAATTTACCCTTTATAAACGGCTATCCGTAATTCGCAAATTTACTTCCGCTTTCTACCTCTAAACGAATACTTAGACCGAATGTATTAACGTAGAAATAGAATAATTTTTAAAAATCTATATTAATTGGGTATAAACGGATTAAGTAAAGTAATTACTATTAGTAGAGTTCGCTAATAATAATATTATTTCTTCATTAATAGGCATCTTTCCTTTCTTCGCTAATTATAAATATTACCTTCGTATAGGCATAGAACCCCGCACCCCGCCGCTACTAAATCTCTCTCTAATTCAATTTAAAGAATATTATAAGGCTAATAAATTAGTAGACCGCTTTTAGTAAATTTAGGATTTCGCTATCTAGTAATTTCGTTGTATATAGGAATAGTATAAAAATAATGCTAATAAGAAGCGAATCGACTCTATTAAATATTGTACTAGTAATATAATTCTTCTTAATACAATTAACCTTATTAACGGACGTCCGTACGCGAAATTATATCCCCGTTAGGAAGGGCCCTTCAAAATTATCTATACCGAATTATATACGGTTCATTTCGCCCTACCCTCTAATATAAAGTACTTACCAATTTTCTACATCTCTATAATATAATTATAGTCCGGCTAAAGCCTTCTAGGCCAGCCTACTACGATAGACGTCTAGGCTAACGAAGGCAGGGTTATAATATGGACCGACGGCTAGGAGGAGCACGAAGAGTAGGCTTTCGAACGTTTTATAGATTATTAGTAAATAAGTAACAATAAGCATTAGAAATATAAGGTTAAATAGAAGACTGGTAACCCCACCTAAGAGCCCGTTAGTAATGTTATTAATTATAAATACTATTTTCAATAATTCTACTACGAGCACCCAGATAAATTAGTACCCCTAGAAGTTTAGAGGGTTCTTAAACGCCTCGCCGCCGACACCCTAATACTAACGATAACGCCAGCTCCGGTAGCCCCCGAGCTACTATAGCGCCGCTCTAGCCGCTTAGTACGGTAAGAGACAGCCGCTGCTATAGAAGATAGGACGTAAAAAGATATAGAAGAAGGTTTATACTTCGCTTTTGGGAAGGTATTTCGGAAATTAATAGATATTTACGAGGATAAGAAGTTACGGGAGGGGTCTTGAGTCTATTATTTCACGTATATATAGATTTTCAATTCTTCGAATTTCTTTTGAGGGGGGATAGTATCATAGGGTTAGACCTATAATGTGCTATGCTATACTGACTACACATATACTGTGCCGACCAAAGCCCAGAGCTCTGGCTACGCACATATTATCGTCACGTACAGCCTTACGTACCCGCGCACGGTCTAATCTATAGGGTTCTCACCTATATACAGCTAGACTTCCGCGCACACTTCCCTTCTCCCCTCCTTTCTCCTCATACAATAACGCATATCTCATCATACCCCCTACGGTGCTATCTCGCCCTGTGATAAATAGGGAGGATTTAATTTATTAAGATTGGCATGCCTAGAGCCTAGGTATATTTATCCTTTAAGTAAAAAAGTATAACCCTGTGTCCTCTTTTAAGAAATCCGTCGATTTATAGGAATACCTACTTATCTAGGTTTAAATAATACAATTTTATATTTTCATATATAGCTTTCTATACTATTTAAAAGGAATCGATCTCCTATTATATCGGTTCGTAGGTAGTTTTTACATAGTAGTTAGCTTATTTAGCTAGGTTATTAGGCGCTATAGCCCCTATTTTACGCCCGGCCGCGAGGAGTTCGACTTTTTTAAGTTAGAATAATTCGGAAAGTTTCTTATAGTAGGGTAGGAAGTAACGTATAAATTTAAAGGCCCTAATATACCTCTCTAGAACTTTTAAAGTATTCGGGAATTCTAGGTTTCAAAATATTTCTAATTTCTCCTTCGTAATAGATAGGCCTAGTACGTTAACCCGGAACCCGAGCAGTTTAACGTTAGGATAAGCGATGAAGGACTTCTTCGGTAATAATACGATATTTTTAAACGAAAAGAGAGTAAATATTTATTTTAAATATTTGAAGTAGTCTTCCGCGGTATCTGAGAAAATAATAATATTATCGATAAATACGCAATAGAATTTTACGAAGGCCGCCAATAATCTATTTATAAACCTTTATACGAAGGCTAGGGAATTTCTATAACCTATTAAAGTTACGTTAGATTATTCCAAACCCCGAGGATTGATTAATATAAATTTGTCCTAGTGAGGAGGCTAAACGCCGAATTAGTAAAAGAAGGCAATAATATCGATAATGGTAATAAAATACTTCCCTTTAAGGGATACAATCACTTTTAATTATAAGGGTAGGGGATAGTTGTTTAGAACCGTAACCTTATTGAATATACGAAGGTTTATTATAATTCAACCCTTCTACTAGCCTTTTACAGTTCTTTAGACTATAAAGACGGGATAGGTAAAAAGTGTCGCCCGGTCGACCTAATCTATTTTACTTTACTTATATAATAAACCGAAGATTTAATTTAGTATTTCCCTATCTTTTTTACTAAGTAGGTAAGAACGGGCTTAGATATATTGATTTTGCTAGCCTTTAATTAGTAGAATACGTATTATATTATTTTTATTTATTTTAATAATTCTTCCTTCCTCTTAAAGGGTAGGGTAGGCGTTAATAAGCTTTTTAATCTTGCTTACTAATATAGTATCCTTAGTATAAATATGAATACTTCGGTCGGTTACTTTTTCGGGGAAGTTATTTAATATTTTAATACCGAAGGTAGATTGTTTTTTAATTATTTTTAGCTTTTATATTTCTGCCTAGACTATACTATCTTCTTTTTTTATAACTTCAAAAACTATATTCTCGTCTTTTATTACGAATTTTGCGAGAATTTCCTTATTAATTATATTATTAATATAGTCGTACTTACTAGTAGGTCTTTCGTTTAATTAGACTTTAGTTACATTATAGGTTCGGATTGCTAATATATCGAATTCTCAATTTAAGGAGGATTCGGTACTTAATATTATTAAAACTATATTAACGATTATAGTATTTAATAAAATTAAATAACTACTATTAATAACTTTTATAATATTTCCGACGTAGAAGTATTTAAGAATTATTAATATTCCTTCTATTATATTATTAATAAATATAACCGATAGGGATTTAACGTTAACAACTATATATATAATAATAATATACTTCGAATAAAGTATAAAATTCTAGCTGGTAAATAGTAGCTTATATTGAACAGGGATACAACTAGACTATCCGGAGAAGATTATAATCTTTTTTACAATAGTAACCTTATATATATACGCCTTCGAATTAATTTAAATAATAAAATTAATATAAAAGTCGTTTAAATTTTAAAAAGTAATTATATTAATTTTATAATTTATATTAATTATATAAACGTATAGGAAATTATTACCGAATAGAATATTAAACTCTAATTCCTTAATTACTTAAATTCCCTTTATAAATTTTATAAGGGTAAGGCGTCCGTCCTTATTAAAGCCCTCTAAATAAATCTTAAAAGTAGCCTATTCTATAATATTAATTAGCCGACCGCTAATTCCTTTAATTTTAACTTCCCGTTTTTCGATAGAATATTCGAAAGTTTAAAGAAAAGGCTTTCCAATTAAAATTCTACCTATACTTAAATCTATATAAACTTCTATAAATTTATTACTAAGAGTAACCCTAACGTTAATTCTTATATAAATAAAATTAAATATTAAACTATTATGCGCGTTAATTATAATTAAAAAATTAGTTTCGTATATTTAAAATAGTTCTATTATTCTAATAAACTTTAGTCGAGCCTTCTATACGGGTATAGGCTTATTACTTTTAAAACGTCCTTTACCTACTAAAATATTTTTTTTTAAATATTAGAATAAAATATTTTATAATATATATTACTTTTTATAATATTTATATATACATTATTCGAATATTAGAAGGGAAGGGGTTTTAAACTTCTTAATTTTAATTATTAAGGTAAATTAATAGTATATTAAATATATTTTCTTTCGTAACTCTTTTTTAAAAGTTTTCGAATATTTTTAATATTTCTTAAATTATTTAAAAATTATATAAACGCTTATAATTTCTACTTCCTCTAATTCTATTTCTAAATTAGTAACAATTATTTTACTTATATAATAGGCTTTTTCGTACGCCTTACAATCGTATACTAAGTTGTAGTCCTTATTTTAGTTTTAGTTATAATTATAATTGTAATTGCGATTTCGATCGCGGGTTTAGTTACGGCTACGGTTTCGATTGCGGTTTTAATTATAATTTTAATTCTATTTTCGATTATAACTTTTATTCTTATTACGGCTCCTATCCTTATTACTATAATTCGAACGTAAATAATCGTCGGTTGTAGATCAATTATTAATAGGGTAGTTATTTAATTAGCCCGGTCGAAAAGAAGAATTCTTAATTTTAATTCTAGTTATAAAAGTTAGAATAATTCTCAATTTACGTATAAACTATATATAATTAGCGAATAATTTTTCTTTAAAGGGGGCTCGTACGTTTTATTAAATACAAAACTTTATATTAAATTAGATTTATATTATAACGCTATACTAATTTCTATTATCTTTAATAAGAATATTTATTATTTTAGCGTAACGTATTTAGCGTTAAATATAGAAGGTAAGTACGTTTATATTATTATAAATGTTATAAAGGTAGATATAACCGCGTATAAATTTAATAGTAGCCGTAGTTATATTAGGAAAGAACCGGTTAATTAACTAGTTTAGGAATTCGTAGATGCCTCCCTCCTTCTAATCGATTCTAATATCGTTATTTACTTTAATTATCTATTAAATACGTATAGAATTGGTTAAATAAATGTGAAATAAATATATAAGTTGTTTATTTATTTTATTCGAAGGTTAGCATTATTAAGCATTTTCAATGAAAGATAATATTTATTCTCAAAAGGCATATACGTCAGTATAGGTAATATATTTACCATTATTAACGACTCTTTAATCTTTAGGGTCGTTAATATTAGGGTCGAATATTCTTATATCTTCGCATTTGATTTTTTCGTATCGTTCGTCGTTATTATTATTATAATTTCGATTTCTCTATAATCTATCAAGATTTCCGCTTCCCCCGTTAGGAAGTCCGGGTAATTTACCGCCTCCGTATCCTTTTCCAGGATAAGGGGAAAGAAGATTACTTCTAGGGGGGCGTAATAAATGGCCTCTCTATTTTCTACCGCCGTATAGTAAGTCCGGCGGGTCGCTATCGTCGTTTCCGCTTGGGAACCCGGGTTATGGAGGCTTATTGGTAATGGTGTCGTCGTTTCCCAATAGTTCTTCGTTTAGTATAGAGTTGGGTATGATAATAGGCGCAATACGTATGCCCGTTATAGAGGCGTATCGATTACGTGGATTAAGGTGGGGGTTTTTGAATTTATAAGATATTTACGTAGGGTAAGCGCCTTCTTGCTTTAGAGGTATAGTATAGTTACGAAGATTTGGGAGTCCGCCGTTAATTTCGGCGCTTTAGTTCTATAGTAGTTTGGAAAGGGTACGTATAGCCGAGAATTGGGGAAAATGAAGCGTAAAACTAGCATAGTCCCTAAAAGGGTTATTAGGTAATAAGACTTTATATGGGGGTTTACTAGTAAGGGCTTATTATTCTTTTAATATATTTTCTATTATAATTTAGAATAATTTATTAGAGCGATACAGGGCTATAGGTCTTTTGTCCTCCTTAAGCTAAAGTTCAATAGGGTTTGGAGGTATATATAGGTTATTAGATAAACTTCTTAGCACTTCCTTACGGATTTCTTTAATAATTTTAATCTATATAATATTAATCTTTTAAATAATATTCTCTATAATAATTTTAGCGGTTTCCTTTTAATAAGAGAAACTCTATTCGCACGGGGATAAAACTCTATTCGCACGGGGATCCACTTTGGTTTTCTAAGTATAACTTGGTCAAACCTTGGTGCATAAAACCGGAAATAGTACCAAATTGTTTGTTGATTTTTAACGGATTTTTCATAGTAAGTACCATCTTCATAGCACCAACCGTCATCAAGAAACCATTTTTTGAACTTTTGGACTCTTAATTTTCCTAATTATTTATTTATAATAGTTTTCTTCCTGTGAGGTCTTTTTAGGCTACCGGGTATATACGTTCTTTAGAAATTTGTCATTAGGTAGAGAAAAAAATGACAAAAAATATCATATACTTTTTACCTTCATATATAACTTTTCAGTGCCTTAAAAAAGACATTAAAGTTCACTTTTTTTTTCCCCGTGCGAATAGAGTTTTATCCCCGTGCGAATAGAGTTTCTAATAATTGGCGAAATCCTTAGTTATAGATTTTAAGAGTACTTTTATATTTTCCGATATTTAATATACCGCCGCGTCTATTTTTTATTAGGTTACTTCCGACTATCTATTTAAAATAATATTAAAATTTGTATTAATATTATAACGCTAATTAATTTATAATGCTTCTATTACTTTATTAGATTTTTCGAGAGCCTACGAAATTCGACTAATATAATAGTTTAATAAACCATTAATCTTCTTTCTATCCGCGTCTAAGTTATTTTAAAACTTTATTGCCTAAAGGGTAACTTTATCGAATAGAGTATCGATCTATCTATCGATTTTAGTGTTGAAGTAGTCTAAGGACTCTTTATTATTCTTAAATTTGGTGGGACGAATTGGGAGCGGTTTATTAAAATCGAATTGGAGGTCGTTACGAAGTAGATTTATCGTTTTCGAATTACATTTAATTCGAATTGGGGAGCCCCTATCGCATTTTATTTACTATTTCTAGGGCAATAATTTATTTTTTAAATAATTTATCGAAGGGTAATAGATTGCATAGTAAAGGTCTGCGACGGGAAGAATATATATATCCGTAAGTAAAATTTAATTGCGGGGTTCGGTAGTAGTCGTAATATACGATTTATTAGGATAATAAAATTCGGCCTCGCTTTCGATATAGATAATATTTTAAAAGGCGTTATCAAAGTAACGGTCTTAAATATACGATAAATTTTAAAGGTTATTATATATTAAATATTAATTAGGGGGATTGGAACCGACTTTTAAAATAGGCTAAATATTATACCTACTCGGTACGGAAGCGTTGGATTTAACGAATATACTTAATATAATAGTTTTATTATACTTAAAGTATATAAATATAAGTACGAGCTTAAGTATGGATCTTATAACGATAATAACCGGGTATAATTAATATAGAGTGTATATAATTAGGAATTAAATAGGAGCGGATATTATTACATACTTAAGTTCGGTAGTAGGGGAAACTTTTAGTATTTAAAGTCTTACGACGCTAGGATCTAAGTAGTAATAAATATAATTATTTAAATTCGCCGTACGGGGGGTAGAGTAGTATAAAAGATGAGAGCCTTTACGGTTACCTAAATTCGTCGAAAGGGGGAAGTAATTACGTACCTAAATTTAATAATCAATAGGGGCAGAATAATAATTAGATTATATTAATTAAATAAATAGCATACTTTTTAAGGCTAGAAAAGTGGTTTATATAGTTGCGAGAGTACTTAAATTCGTTTTACGTACCTTAAAGATACTTTTAAAATAGAAGTAATCGCGTATACAACGTCGATAAAAATCGCTTTAATTACGATTATTAGCAAAAATAGTTTAATATAGTTTAAGTCGAAATAATTAAAATTATAATTACTATTTAATACTATTAAAAGGGTATTAAAAGGATATAATAGTATATTATTAATTTGATTGTATATAGAGTAATGATTCTAGAAAGAATTTCGAAAGGGGAGCGATCGCGCGCGATGACTATATAATTATTATATACGAACAATCTTTATCTAATCTATAGGACCTACTTATATGGGGTATAACTACAGCTGCGAGTATAGTCGCGATTACGATTAATTAATCGTAATGTACCTAATATTACGTGCTATAGTCACGTGCGCATGTCAGCTATTCTGATATGTGACACCAGCGATACCAATCCGGTATTAGTATGATATAGGGCTTGTTGAGCCTCCATGCCAAGGCTGGACCCAGTGCTATAGCAATGGCTGTGTATGACAGCGCATTGGCCAATGGCACGCAAGGCACAGGGTATGTAATCTAGCCTTGTGACAAGACGTTTAAAAATTCTTCAATAAAGTAAATAAATTTTAGAAAATTAAGGAAGAAATAAAAGGGATATTAATAAATTATTATTAATCATATATTAACGCTTTTCTTCCCGCGTTAGCTGATAAAATACCCCTATACTATTTATATAATTATAAAATCGAATTTAGATTAGGAAAGTAATTACTATATGTTAAATTTAAATTAATATTATTTATTAAGGTTACCGTTATTAAAAAATAGATTAACGAGAATTTTAAAAAGAAGTTTATCTGTCCCTCCTAATCTATTACCGTTTCGCTTATTTTATTAATATAAAAGCCGGGCGGGGGAGTCCGTATTTACATTAATTACTATAGTATTAATAATATTACTTTAAAAATACAATATTCGATTCCGTTAATTAAAAAAACCTTTAATACTATTTATAAAGCGAAGATTTTTATTAAATTTAATATTATTAATACATTTAATAAGATACAGGTGAAAGAGGGCTACGAATAATTTACGATATTTATTACCCGCTTTAAATTTTTTAAATCCTTAATATACTTATTTAATTTATAAAGAGTATTAACGACGTTTTAAAATTATATTAACAACGTCCTATATAATATCTTCGATATATACGCTATTATTTATTTTAATAATATTTTTATTTATTCGGAGAATAAAGAGGATTACGTAAGGTATATTAGCGAGGTTTTATAGAGGATAATCGACGTAGGCTTATAAATCAATATCGATAAATACAATTTCTATACGAAATAAATTAAGTATTTAAGGTTTATTATTACCTTTAAAAGTATTAAAATAAATTTAAAGAAGGTAATAGTAATTATTTTATAAGAGGCTTTAAATATTAAGAGGGTACTATAGTATTTTTTAGGATTCGCTAATTTCTATCGGCGGTTTATTAAATATTTTTCCATCCTAGTAAGACTATTATACGAATTAATAAAAAAGACTATTAAAGATTAAAAATAGGAGGATTAATATTAACGTTCTTCCGATACGCTTAAATGAATTTTTATTAGCGGGCTAATATTATATATTTATAATTAATTTAAATAAACGGTCGTAAAGATAGACACTTCAAATTAAACTTACAACGGTATTTTCTTTTAATATAACGAAGATAGGGTATTATAACTAGTAATTTACTTTAATTAATAATATTCGTTAGTAGAGTATAATTATAATATTTATAATAAAGAATTATTTATTATTATTAAAGTATTAGAAGAGTAGAAATTAGAATTAGAAGGAGTATAATAACCATTCGAAGTTTTAATAGACTATAAAGTATTAAAATTATTTATGGTTAATAAGTAATTAATATTATAATATATAAAATAATTATAATTTCTCTCCTATTTTAATTTTATTATTTAATACCGACCGGGCTCGCTATAAGTCCGCTTTAATATATTAAGCCGTAAACCGGAGGATATTTTAGAATACAAAGGCAATAAATATTTTTTAATAAGGAATAAAATTTTATTAGTGAAAAATATTTTCATTAACGGTTCCTACGTCCTAAAAGATAAAGGGGATCTAAAGGTTTTCGTTGGGATAATATACCTTTGCAATTTAGAAGCTATAAACGAAATATTAGTAAATGATTTAATAATAGAAATTTATAAGAAATTTACCTTTCTTTAAAATACGTTTACTTATTTAATTATCACGGGGGTAATACTATTAGGGGTATAGTTGGATATACGTAGTTATACGAGGAAGAAAAGAAGGAGAGGAGGAAGGAGTGCGGTCTAGATATAAGACAGGCTATACCGTACCTAAATCCAAACCGAGGCCCACTAGTACGTACGTACGATCCTATTAACCAATAGCCAATAGATTCGATTAGCTATGCCTAATCGTACACGCAATACCTAATAGTACTATTACAAATAATCCTATAATACTACCTCCCTACAAAAGAAGTTTATAGAGCTTTAAACAATCTATTTAATATATATATATAAAATAATAGAATCCTATTTTAATCCCCGTCTTCCAACTCCTCGATCTATAACTCAACGTTTATAATCCGTAATCGAATATTATTATTACCCTACTAATAAGTTCTAACCTTTAATCGTACTTCTATATTCTTTATTGAAGGCTGCTTTCTTTGCTAGACTTCCGCTAACTTCCTAAATACTTTATAAGAGAATTCATCTATTTTCTTTAAATCCTCTTTAGATAGGGGTTTGAATTCCCGGCTTACTAATTCGACCGTAACTTCCCGTACCTTACAACCTATTATAATATCCGCTACAGCGGCGTTAATCTACTCCTTTAAATTAACGATATATTTAGAGCGTTTCGGGGGCAAAGTTAGAAATAACGCTGTATAGCGTATTTAGGGTACGGGCAACGCCGTATAGCATATTTAAAGTGCAGGCAACGCTGTATAGTGTATTTAGGGTACGGGTAACGCCGTATAATATATTTAAAGTATAGGTAACGCTGTATAATGTATTTAAAGTACTAGGGCCCTTTATTTTAAAGTTAGGGTCCGCTCTTAAAGTATAACCTTAATCTCTAACTAACTCTAAATTATTAATAAAATAAAGTTATTTAAATAATTGTAATAAAATATAATAATAAAATCCCTTACTCCCTTAATATTATTAAAAGGTTTATCGGTAAGGTTATAATACTTCTATTTCACAATATAGAACTAATAATAGTTGCCTCTTCGTTAAAAATAATTTAAGAATTTATTAAATTGCTACTCTACTACCTCCTTGTAATTATCTATTCTAATTATAATTCTACCTTTATTAATTCGTACGTCGCCTTATAAATCGGTTTAATTAGAGAAGCCTTTATAATAAAATTTTACTATAAAAACGTAGAATACTAGCGAACACTTTATATTAGCGGGTAAAATCAGTTTAATATTATAAGATTACGCCCAATCTACTTTAAAAAGGCCTTCCTATTATAGGGATAATTTATCGTATAGCCTACTATTATTTAAATTAATTGTATTAAATAAAACGAAATCCCTAGTATAGTATTTTAATATATTAAACTGGTTTTCGTTAGTATTAACCTCGTATTAATCCTATACTTTCTTTATAAAAGTACGTATATAGTCCTAAATAGCCTCGAAACGAATAAACAATTCGCTAACCTTTATATACTCTTTCTACTATATTAGCGAGAAACCTTCTAATAATACGACCGCTATAAGTTCAATACCTATACAAAAGTAAAAACCGTAATTAATAAAGAAAGGGGTTATACTTATAATTAATAATACTATATTATTTCCTACGAATTCCGCTAATAGCAACTATTATACCTAGTCTATTTATACCTAATTAACGAAAATATATAAATATTATTCTATTTCTACATTAATACGCTCCGTTTAAACGTTAATTTATAAGTAGAAAACGGAATTCAATAATTTCTTAATAACTAAATATTTATAAATTATGAGAAACGCTATCTGCACCGCTGCTAAACGCTATCTGCACCGCTGTCCAAAAATAAAATCTAAAGTTACTCTACCAAAATAAGGGTCTATAGCCTCAAAGTAGGCTTGGATTTTTGTAATTTTCTACTCTATTTAATAGTGTCAAAGTCAACTCTTAAATATTACCGCAGCCTTTGAACCTATTAATAGTTTAAGAAAAAGAAAGTTTTATTTGAGAATTTCTTATATTTTCTAAAATGGTAGATAGAAGAGGCGGTAAAAGGGTTAGTAAATACATTATAGTAGAGAGAACCTTACCGAACTCAAAAATACTACATTTATATTTGGAGCTTACTATTTGCCCAAGTTATACTTTATTAAAGTTTTGGACAGCAGTGCAGATAGCGTTTTGCGGCGGTGCAGATAGCGTTTCTCTAAATTATAAACTAAAATAAAAATATAAATTAAATACCGTAGTCGGAAATAACAGTATCGGGTAGACTATAAAAAGTATAAATACAATTAATAAAACGGTCCGCCAATTCTTCTACTTCTATAATAATAGTCGGGATATAATAATACATCTTTATTAAATAATTTATAATAATAATAATATATTTAAATTTCTAGCCCAAATAAAGGCTTTCTAGTAAAGGGGAAATATAATCGACCAATATATTAATCTATAATACGTAAACCGCTAATATAGGCTTAAAATAACCTACTTTAACTCGTTGTAATACCTTCGTTTTAAACCATACTAAATAATTTTTATAATAAGCCCTAACGGCCTCCACTATACTTAACCAATACTAATACTTATTTATCTATACCTATATTTTATCCTTTCCTAAATAGCCGGCTATTAATAACAAATAAGCGCGGTAAATCAGTAATAAATAAGTAACAATATTATTAAAGTCGACGAGCACCCTCCCTCTATAATAAACCTTACCTCCTATTGTAGAATATTTAACAAAAACGACCTTAAACTTCTTTTTAATATAAGAGCGCTATTTAATATAATTTAAATCCTTCAAATAATTAACAACCTCCTATATTAAAGTCGATTAATCGTAACTCTTATTAATAATATTATCGGTTAATTTATCCAATTCCTCTAAAGTATCTAAGGACAATAAGAATACTTCTTCATTAAAATCAAATTCGTTACCAATTATTAGAACCGATAAGGAGAAGTACCCCTCCTTAAAACGGGCGGGGTTAATAAGTTTACGGTTTCTTACTTTTAAATAATAATTATTTATATCTAGAAATATATCTTCTAACTTCCTACTTAATACATTAGAACAGAAATTTTATAACCCTAGCGTATAGAGGATCGAAAAATTAAATCGTAATAAGAACTATAACTACTATATATAATAGAATATAAATTACTTATTTATTATAAAGGTCTTCAAATTCTTATAATTTATAATAATATTAAAAGGTTACTAAGCACCCTCTAATTCTAGGCGCTACTCCTCTAATATTTTAATAATAATAAAGAACTCCTTATTATAAATATTATAATTATATTCCGCTATTAAATACTATACTAAAAAGTACGTAACTAAATAGAACTCGCTATTATCCCTATATTAGGAAAAAGTACTTCCAAAAACCTAATTCGAAATATCGGTCTCGACGACCGTCTTTTTAAACTAGTCGTAGATCCGTAGGATTAGTCCGCTAATAAACGTAGCCTTTAAAATCTTAAAAGTAGATTATTATATTATAGTCTACAACTATTCTACATCCTTTTTTATAAAGTCGTACAATAGTACCGCTATTATTAAAAAAACCTTTAATAAAACGATAATAGAAATTAACAAAACCTAAAAAACTCTATAAAAACTTCTTTAACGTAGGGGATTACTAATTTATAATAACCTTAACCTTTACTAAATCCATTTCAATACCGCCGGGTATAATAATTAATCCAAAATATTTAATTTTCTTAATATAAAATTCGCACTTATTAATATCAACCTGCAAACTAACCTTCTTCAAGCGGGTAAGAATATTATCTACGTACTTCTAATATTCATCTTTATTATCCGAAAAAATAAAGATATTATCTAAATAAACGGTTATATAAACATCTAAAATATCGTACAAAATATTATTAATATAATTTTAGAATATACTAAATACTCCTTACAAGCCAAATAAATAAATAAATAATTTAAATAGGCCAAAACAAGTAATAAACATTATCAACTATTTATATCCTTCCGCAACGCGAATACAATTAAAAATAATAATAATATTTAACTTAATAAAGATCTTTACTTTATAAATAGTATTAAAAATTTCCTTAATTAAAGGGAATGGGTAACAGCTTTTAAAAATAACATTATTAATCCCCTTATAATCTATACAAATCCTAAAACCTCCGCCTAACTTCTATACTAATAAAATTTAAGAAGCGGCCTCTAATTACGAAGGATAAATAAACTTATTATAAAAATTCTTATTAATCTACTTTTTAATTATACTTAATTTATCGGAATTAAACGCCTTTAATTTCGTATAAGGCGCTTATTCTCCCGGGTAAAATTCAATTTTAAAATCGTAAAAATAGTAGGGGGGTAAAACTATTATATTACGAAATCTAAAAACGTCGAAATAATTCTAATATTATTTAAAAAACTTCTCTTTAATCTAAATATTAGTTTTAAACGGCTTATCGGCCTTCTCATAAAACTTAGCTACGTCTTCTTCTATAATACTAGCGGCAAATTTAATAGCTTTATAACGTTCGAAATCTTCGTCTATATTACCGTTAAAGTAAACGTATTTAACAATCTTTACTATTCGGATAACAATCTTAAATCCTTTACTAACGCAAACGTCAATTTATAAATAATAACACTTACCTAGCAATTTCTTATATTTAGCGCTATTACCGTCCTAAATCTCTTATTCTATTTTTGAAGTAAAATTTACCAAATTATTAAATATATTGTAATCGTAATTATAATCGTATTTAATTCCTATCCCTACCCCTCTATCAATAATACCTTTATCGTTTCTATATTACTCAAACTCTAAGGCGCCCCCCTCTACCTTTCTAGCCTAAATTTCCTCTTCCGCCCTAATTTCTTCCAAAATCTTATAAAATTCTACGTACGAAATATAGAATACCCGTAAATAATACTTCTCGTATAACCAATTAAAACTAGCAGCCGTTATATCCTTAATATTTATAGAATTAACTAATTCATTCGAAAAATACGTTTTACATACTATAATATAATAATAAGGGTCGGATCTTCGTTAACCGGCTATAATACAGCAAATAATAAGCTTAGTCCACTTAAGAATTTTAATAATAATATCCGCAATTAGGGTAGGATTTAAGGTATTAAAAGTATTATCTTTAATAATAGCGGGAATAAAATCTATAATTAATATATCCGCAATTAATATATTAAAACTGACTACCTTGGTTATACCCTATATAATTTTATAATAATACGTATAAATATATTTCTAAACTTTAAACGTATACTATAAAGAAGGCGAAAGGTTAGCGGGAAGGCAACGGTCTACGTATTAATTAATAAAAATAACGGTACTATCTAACTATAATATCATAAAATTATAAAACTTTAATTATAATATGCCTAAAATAACGGGGTAATCGTCGGTTAAATTGTAAGCTAATATAACAATCGTTTTTATATAGTAACCGATCCGCAATTAGACCTTATAATAATAAATAATAAGGTCTTTAAGTATACTATTTACTAAATATAAGGCCTTTAATTTAAGGAATTTCAATAGCAAGATAATATAGTAGGTAATAAAATTATAATCGATAAAAGCGAAAGCGGAATATCCGCTATTAACTAAAGCAATATACTTACTTTATTAATTACGTAATCTATGAATAATTAAAATAGAAAGGAAAATAAAATTATTATTATAATTATCTAAATTTAAATTTTTAAATTAAACTACTTCTAAATCTACCAAATTATCTACCTCCTCCTCTATTATCACTATAAACGACGACCTCTCCAAATAATTTAATAGAAAAGTAACGCATTTCTTATACTATATTCCGCAAATTAAATAGGAATTAGAATAGGGTGTATAGTAAGAACGACAAATTTACTAATAGCAACAGTATTAACGCAAGCACTATTATTATTACTATAGCCGGTCTAGCCTATAATAAGCTTACTACGATTACTATTTTTACTTCCTCTATTACGATAATTATAACAATCGTACTCCCTTTATTCTTTAAAAATACTAATATTAATACTATTATAATATTTATAAACGTAATAACTAATTTAAATATAACGCTTACAAAGTCCATTCTTTATATAATAATCAATAATCGCTTTATCGATTATACGGAATAATTAAACGTTAACGGCGTTTATAGTATCGAAATCTATAGTAGTACCACATTAATTAATAATATATTCAAAAATAATAATATTACTAATATTAATAATACTATTCTTAAAATAAATATTAATTTTATTATACTAATTATACTCTTTTAAATTAATAGCGAATTTACAATAGAAGGTAAACTATTTATCGAAATTGTTATAAGTCAAAGTATTTTATTAATAAACAATAATATCGCGGATTTTATTCGTAACCTTTATCTTTAAATAATATATTTTTATAGCGTCGTTGAAATTATATTTATTAATAATAATAATAAATTTATCTTCGAAATCGAATTATTTAATACCTTTAAACATTTTAAAGGATTCGAAGTCCCGGCATACTTCGAAAATAAAATCTATATAACTATACTTCGTACTAAAATATTCGAAAAAGGCCTCCGTACTTACCTACTTCTACTTCGTTGGATTTACTTCTTTAATAATAAGTATTACGTAAGGAATTAAAATCTTAAAAATATTATCGCCGAAGTACAAAAAAATTTAAACGAACTTATAACATTTATTTTAATCGAACTATTAAGCGTCCTAAAACCAATAAAGCTAAATCTTATCTTTCTAATCCTAGAAAGCTTTAACTCTCTTAATAACAAAAATATCTTCACCGGTATAAATAGCGGGATCCTTATTAATATAAAACTTAAAAGTAGCTATCTCTTCGTTATTAAAATTAAAAGCGGGGATAGAAGCAATTATAATAATTTTATTGCGAACGGCCTTTTTAAAAGCCCTAATCTAAGTCTTAGTAATCTTCTTAAGCCTAATATTAATTTCGTTAACTATAATAAAATTATTATAAAATTATTAAACTTCCTATTAAAAATTAGCGAACTCCTATTAAAAATTAGTAATAATACTTTCTTAATTAATAATTTACTAATAGGCAACCTCGAAGGAATTTACACGGCGCTAACGAATATATTAATTTAAACTAAATCCATATAAATTAATTAAGCAAAAGTAATAATAACGTAGGGAAAAGCAATATATTAAAAAAATTTAGAAGCGATATTAAAGACTTCCTCCGTAATTAAATTACTTAAGTACTAGAAAACAACACCATTAAAGGTTTCTATAATATTTTCAAAAGATTATTCGTACTTAAAACTAACAATAGCATTAATTATAGAAATAGCAACGTTAAAATTAATAATAGGGGCCGATATTTAAATAAATATAATTATTCTAATTAATACTCATTACTTTATAATATAAATAATATTTATTAACTACTTTATAGTAATAAAAAAGAAGTTTATCGTAGTACGACGAAAAAAAATTCTATTATAATACGATAAAGGAAAGGTTTATTGCAATATAATAAAATTACAAGCTCGTCGGAAATACTTATAATAGCGGCGATAAATTTATTTTAAAGTACACGCGCGTAGTATAATAGTAAAGTACAATTAACTATTACGGGAGTAATACTATTAGGGGTATAGTTAAATATACGTAATTATACGAAGAAGGAAAGAAAGAGAGGAAGGAAAAGTACGGTCTAAATATAGGGCAGGCTATACTGTACCTAGATCCAGACCGAGGCCTATTGGTGCGTACGTACGATCCTATTGGCTAATAGCCAATAGACTCGACTAGCTATGCCTAGTCGTGTACGTAGTACCTAGTGGTGCCATCACAGGTAATCCTGTAATATTAATAGACTTAATAAAGAGAATATAATTAAAAGAAATTAAAAGGAATTTTAAAAAAAAATTATTCGTAGAATATTATACTATATAAGGCTAAATGTATTATTACGGTTCGGTTTTCTTTAACTTCGGAAACATTAAAGTTTATTACTAATTAATCCATTATATTTATAATACGTTAAGAGCGGGGTCCTTAAGGAGGGAGAAGATTTATAGCCTTTTCTTCCAATTTTGTTTTTGGCCGGGAATATATAATACGGTAAAAATTTATTATAAAACTTATTTAACGTATATAAAGATAAAACTATTACAACACGCGCTATACAGGTTTTTAAAGCTATTACCAATACTTTTCGCTCTATAGAAGGATATTTTTATTAATTATATTATACTATTAACGCCCTACGAATACTACGGATAAATATTCTAATATATTACGGTAATTATTAATAGATTAATAAAAATACAGTATTTTATTCTTACGGTAGGGCTAATTATAAAGGAATTAACAGACCGCTTTATAGAATAGGTCTATAATATTTATAATTTACTTAGTACTATTATATTTAATTAGGGTTCCTAATTTATTTTATAATTTTAGAAAATATTATTAATGAAGTTAGAAATTAATTTTATACTTTTCTCCACTTTTTATTTAATTATAAACGGGTAGACGGAATCCATTAACGTAGAAATAAAAAGATACTTACGAATATTTATTAATTAGGTATAAACCAATTAAATCGATTAATTATTAATAGTAGAATTTACTACTAATAATTTAATTTTAAGAACAACGGAAATTTCGCCGTTTTTTATTAATTATAAATTCTATCCCCGGATAACGGTCGAGTCCGCTACGCTATACCCCCTAGATATATTAAAAATTTAATAGGATAAATATTTTAAAGTTATTAAGATTATTAACCGGTTTAAAACAATTTTAAACTACATAACAATTAAAATAAAAGAAGCATAGAAGCAGTACGAAGATAATATTAATAAAAAGAAATTGGACGCTCCGCAATATAAAATCGGGGATAAAGTCTTATTAAATACGGAAAATTTCGAAATTGGAAAATTATATATTAAATTAATTCCGTTTTGAGAAAGGCTATTAGAAGTCCTAAAGGTTAGTAACTATATAATTATTCTTCAATTCCTAACTAATATAAAGTATAATTAAATATTTTACGTTAGTAAAATAAATTTTTAGGAAGGATATACCGAAGGGGACGTAAGGGCAAATTAGGGGAGGATTATAAAATAGACGGATAATAAGAAAGATTTTATCGAATATAATTTTAATAATATAAATAATTATAGAAGGAATTTAAAAAATAAACAATAGAAATACTACGTCCTATAAATATTATTATATATATTAAATTAATAGAAATAAACTAACGTTATAATATATTTAGAGGCGGTACGGAAATTCTACGAAAATTATTTAAATAAATTAGCGCCGTTAAATTAAATCGTTATAGAAAAGCGGCGTAAAATAATAAAAGCGGACTAATAATTAGTAAAAGCGGACTAACCGCTATTAACGGAAGTAGGAGCGGATTAACTAATATTAATGGGAAATATAGGATATAGAGGATTAAAAAAGTCGCTACGTAGAGTAATAGCGGTTATAAAGGCTTTTATAGGGTAAATTAAACGATTAATAAATATTTCGATTATTTTATATATTATTAATTGAGAATGTCTTTTCGCACCGTCATAAATGTCTTCCGGCACCGTAATTAAAAAAGGCTTTTGGAGGTAACTCAGCCAAATTAAGGCCATAGCATATAAAAAGTACATCGGAATTTTTATTTATTTTTCTTGTATAATATGATGTATTAGGCGTATTTAAGCGCCCTCTATAGCCCTTAATATACAATAAAAGAAGAAAAAACTATTTATTTACTTTAAAATTAGAATATTTGAATTGAGTCTTTCCTTTAGATAAATATATTTATAGCAACTAGACTATAAAATAGAGTAGAAAATTACAAAAATTCTAATATTATTTTTATACTGATAACTTCTTGTTTGGTAAAGTTATATTTAGTGGTATTTTTGATGACGGTGCCGGAAGACATTTATAACGGTACGAAAAGACATTCTCTATTAATTAGCTATACAGCTTCTTTTAATCTGGGGTAGTATTATAAGGTTAACTTTATAACGGTTTAGAATATACAGTTAATAATTATCGGAACTGAAGATTAAATTATAGTTCCGAATATAGTATAAAGCTATTACAACCTTCGTAGAAGGCTACGATAACTTTATTATTACTATCGCTATATAGGTCGTACCAATTTTATAGTACTTATAAGATTGCTACAGAGCTAATCTCTTAAATTGGCCTCTATAAAGACCAGTCTGGGAATATACCCTTGAACCTTTCCTCTTGCTCCTTCGTGCAATTACGTATATTCTTACCTACCTTGTGCCTTTGCACTGTGATAGTTGGCTTCTCTACAAGGATAGAGGTATTTTACGTATGAAGATAAAAGGTTTCCTCGTTTCACAAGCGGTAGAGAAATGCTAAAGGCAATTAGAGGGATAAATATAAGGCCTCTAAGATGCACGACACTTTGCGACTATATACAAGGTCCCTCATTAACAGACAGGTACTAGCGTACGGTGGCAAAATACTGAACGAGACGCGGTCGGTAACGGTACTTCCAAACAAGGTACCGCATACACTCACTCAATTTGATTTTGCTCAAACAGGTCCACATTACCCGATCTGGGTATATAAGCGAGGCGCCGTGCAGCTAAGCGAGGTTGACAGCCCCTGCCACTTGTTCAACCACGTTTACATTCCCACTTTTTAACGCCCAGAGGTTACAGCCGCTTGCAGCTGAGCGCCCGCTTTACTATATAAGGCCTAGTCTGAAAACAAGTAAAATCAAATTGAGTAAATGTATACGGTAGGTAAGGTAGGGTGATGTATGGTGCAGGCATGCTTGCGAGGAATCATGCAAGTCGAGCGGGTGATTTGCAGAACGCCCTAGCTCCCAAAAGATCACAACCTCCCATCTCGTCAACAGGACAGCATCTGGAGTATGTATCTGGACGTTATACTACTCGGGATGTACAGGCTTACGTACCTGTAGCGGATCCTGACAAGATGAAGTCACTGCGGACGGGGCAGGGAGATATTCAAGTGCGAGCTCGATTCACGCTAGTTTGTCGAGTTGTCCCGAGGATATGGAAAGGCTTTGCCCGTGGCTGGGGGATGTGGGCCGCAATGAGAGCTAAAGACACTTTCCTCATCTACGCCACGCTGATTTCTACAATAATCGGTTTCAGTTCGAATCTTCAAGGGAGTGAAGCCGGACTCTGCCCCGTTTGAGTTAGAGGTTCAGCTTCAATGGTGCCTTCGTGTCCTGGTACCAAGCTTGGAGAAGGTTCCGCTAGGGTGATTCTGAAATTCCCATGAAATGTTTGAAACTGAGCCAAGATTGATAGAAGATTAAATTGTTAAGTAGGGCTGGGGATCACGGCCGTGTCTCCGGCACTGGACAAATGGTACAATCAAGGTGTTCTTGTCCATGGACAGCACTGACGGGACAGCCTAGAGGTAGAGGCTATAACTCGATGAGGTAAAATAGACAGGTGTCGCCGGGATGTTGATTAAGGAAGAAATCATAGGTTCATTACTAGAACGTGGGTAAGACAAATAGTGATGGTAGCTTGCCTATTACAGTTAGCAGGCCATCGAGTTGTGTGGTAGTTGCAAAAAGGTTGCAAGTTGAGAGCTCGACAATCGGGGGTGGGGGGGGGGAAACTGCCCCTGTTTTGGGCGGTGGGCTGCGGCCCTGCGCTCGCTGCGGGTAGGAGCGACTCGCAACTGCCTGCCACGAGCACCGGGCAAAATGCCCACAGTGTGTTTCCTACGTTACTGCAGGGCAGATACCTCCGGCTCCACCCCGGGCCGCAACTGCCCTGAACGGGAATCAATCCAATTCCCCTGGACATCATCCCCTTTATTTTGTCCAGCATCCGAGCCCCAACGTCCATCCCACGACACCTACTGCGATGTAGGTATAAGCAAAAGATTGCTACCTACGTTATCCAACTTACTCAGCGGCTGGCAGCGGACTACTTAGGACCCATTATTAATTCATATTAGCTCGGGCAAGAAATTGCATGATTGTGTTATCCAGTGGCTCTGTTGCGGTGCAGCCCCAGGTTGTCTCGCCAACATGCCTGCGAGATCGTCTTTGGTCACTAACAAGCGAGAACCGCTACTCCTTGCGGGTTTAAGCCAGTCTACTTGTAGCGAGGAGCCATCACGATAGGCAGCCATACGTTGAATCGAGATCTGCAGTTTATACATCCTGATACGGCCAAGCACCAGTGATTGTTGGGGCGCAAGATAGTAGCCGCCCGAGCCCATCATCGGCTTCGTTAACAAGCTGATTATCGACTAGGGTTAACATCCGCACACGGCGTCTCGACGCTGTTGAGATGTCTTAAGGCCTGAGCTTTAGAGTCACTCGCATATGAGCAACTTGTTAAATCTGATTTTCCTAGGAGAGGACGAGTTCGAGAGCAGTTGTCACTCAGGGCAGTGACATGTCTACCTTGACTGCGCAATGCACTTCGGGCGCTATGGAGTGCTCATTGAGGGCTGTTGATGGACCCGACCGTTGAGCTCAGGCCCAGGCATCGAACTGCCTGGTTGTCACGATGAATTTAGAGGACGACTTTCTCGGACATTCACTTCGAGTTGGTTCTGCTCACCATCCTCCGATTTCAGCATAAGTTTGGCATGCGGCTTTGTTGATAGCCTGGTAGGGTACTCCACGGCTTGACCAGACGCTCTACCCAAAACGGTCCATGGAGTGGATTTCATTGGGCATTGAATAAGAGCTCAAGGCACTGATGGTGTTCCTGGGTACCTATCTAAGTCTTACCCGCATGCTTCAGAATATAGAAAGCAGGTCTCGTCACCTTCCTCCTTAATTGCTGCTACAAGGTCGGTCGACGCGGGTGTTATAAGAATTTGCCAGAAATAGGATAGGCATACTATTGAAGGAGTCAGATATTAGATATCTAAACTTTTTATTCCCGAAATTGTGAATGTTGTCAGTTGTCTGACCACATAAGTTATGCGGATAGGTTTGTACTCTATGGTACCATGCGCTAATGGGAGTGTATTTGGATGCAGAATCGTCCTTGGAATTCACATAAGTTCGTATTTCGTGATGTTCTTCAGTATATTTTTTTTTTCTTTAAAAAAGATGAACGGACAGGAGGAACATACAAAACTCGATACCCAATCCGTTTCACTAACAGAAGATTGGGTTAAGCTAGGTGACCTGTCATTCGAAGACTTTCTTGCGAACGTATGAATTCAGCTAAGGGACATCTACGCAGTAGCGTAAATAGCTCTTTTCGGGCCGTCGCGTAGTTAAATTCAACCATCAGTGACTGGACGATTCACTGCCGTCCACAGTCGGCGTTACCGCCAAATGGGGAAGTTCACAAATCCTCCATAGTACCTAAGCCTTGCAACTTGGGTGCGTTCGCACTAAAAAAACAACTAGAACTGAGACCTTTTGCCAGTATCCGTGCTGATTCGTTAGTCAATGGGAGGCTCAAGCAGACCTAGATACGCTAATGCAACTGTCATTTTATCGAGACCAGTTCAAATATGATTACTGATCATGAAATCAGCCCAACGGGCTCGACAAGAGAGATCATCTGTGATATTAACACCAGCGGGCCGCAAGCACCTGGCTAATCCACCATCAAGAGGGTCATCACTAGTTCATGTGACCCCTACACACAATCCAGCGTTAGTCATTACGGTCCGGACGCTTGTAAAAGGCCTTTTCGTGGCGGAGAAAAGAGAATGTGGAGAGTTCCAGCATCTACCAAGTTCACACAAGAAGATATGCAAAACATATTAGTTTCGTCGTAACACTGTTCAGTTTTCCCAAGCAATCACCAACAGCATGTTATGTTAACCAATCGAGTGTCTCAATAACCAATATGGGTACCAGTCCCTTTTCGAACCACATTCTGTGAAGATTTGGTACAGCTGTACCGCACAGCATGCCCCCCAATGTGCTACCACACCTTCCTGTGGCCGGCTGAATTGGAATAGCACCTTTCCAAGGGCGTGAACACTCGCAGATACCAGACTTGATGATGTGTTGTATGTACCATGTGCCAATAACACGATATAATACTGTGAACTATGGATGAGCGAGAAGTCGATGGGCCAGACGAAGTTAAACTCACAACCAACTGACAGGCCGCAATACACTAGAGATAGATAGTATCAACTATGGGGCATTTGCAGGGTATGTTGAACTAGCGACAACTGCTAGTAATACCAGTCACTCGACCAACAAGATCGGCTTCGTAGCGCAGACAGCTGCGCAGAATGCGCAAGAACCCCCGACACTGCTATACGAGAAGACAAGGGCTTCGCTGACGTTGAGGAACTTCCCGTTAAATTCATGCTGGGATCATGACGTTGAATGACTATATGTTGAAGAACATAGCGAAAATTCATGCACTGAAAGGTCAGCTTACAAAGTCCAACAACTGAAGACCAAATTGGTGAAATCTGATATCAAAGACAGTCTAAGTGAGGGCGCCATTACTGCTCTGCATTCTAACGATAGATTTTCCGGTCTTATAACCGCTGCTCGGGGATGCAAGCATACCGACCAATATCCCGTTTGGGGAGAGACCACTTGAGACATTACTCTCATTGTACGGTAACCACAACTGCTACTATGACCTGTGTAAGCGAACGTGAGTGGTTCGGGCACACCGCCCGAGGTGCATCCTCGCCATCATAGCCATCATGTTAGTCGCTGGCTTCAATGACTCGCAGCATGACACCATCGTAGGTAAGTCAGCTTGGGTCAGGAAGTTTTGAAAAAGACAGATAGCGGCTCTATGAGGTACGAGGATATTGCATTCATTCGGGGTCCTTCCCAGACCGATCACCATTGAGCCGAGATCATTCGGAGACAGGGCCTTCCGGATGTTTGTTCTCGCGAGACGCTCGAGCGCAGTAGCTCCGGCGGATGAGAATGTCATGAAATCTTGAAATTACAAGAAGCTAAGAGAAGATCCGGCCAGCCCACGGGGCCCAAGTCTGAGCATAATCATCCGATATTGGGCCATGACCAACAAGAAATGAGGCCTTTTGTCCGCCTCGGCAATGCATGCCTGAGAGGAAAGGGAAAGGACGCCATTAAATGAGACCTTTTGTGTGGTCCCAAGATAGTAAGTGTAGGATGGTGTTTGTCTGTGGGGGGGGACTTTGCCGATCCCCTTCTCCGACTTCTCACTATATGCTCGGCATGGTAGGCTGAGGTGGTAGGGAACTCGGAGGAGGTGTAGTCGATTTTCAACTTCAACCACACTTGGTTACGCAAAGAAAGGCAGGCATTTGGACAGCCTAAGCCTTAGGCCAGCAAACCACGGAAATGGAGGACGACATGGGTAAGCTGAGCGGCCGTACGGCGCAAGGCCCGTGCCTATAAGATCGTCCACACAATCCGACGTCGTGATATGCCACGGACGCTCATCGTCAGCCTTGTTGCGACTTGAACTGGAAGTTGTGTCAGCTTGGCCTGATGCTGATGGTTGCGGTGTGCTCTGTCTTCCTATCGTCCCGCCGACCTCACGAACTCGGATCAGATATCGACGAACCAATGCACCGTTGCGCGCGACGGCCTACACAAGGCACGTTTGAAGGTCTCATGTGTCGACAAAAGCCTCCATAGTATGGGGAGTTTGATACAATAGCGCAGAGCACGTTGGTGCGGGCAGGTGCAAGAAGACCAGAAGAGGGTGTCGCGTTGGAGGTTTGCACGTGTCCGGCTGGGATGCCATTGCAGTGGTGACCAGGAGGGTGCGCAACATACCGTACGGTAATAACATTCCGGCAGTCCGGTATGGTAACGTAATGCGTGAGCAGGCAAGAAGTTGCTTAAGTTACCAGCTACGTTTCGGTAGGTAGGTAGGTACGTAAGACTGCGAAGTGGACGTACTGTAGAGAGAGGTACTGCACGTAACACGGCGAACGAGTGCGTCACAATAGAAGGCGGCATGGAACGTCTTAAAGAGCCTCGTGGTTCCTTGGCCCCACCAAAAGGCAGCTGTAAACGTCACACCCCTCAACGCGCGCTACGAGCAGCATTGCGCGCTAGGTTGCCTGGCTTTGACTTTTGCTTCAACCCACCACTGACAAAGACGTCGACAACTCAACATCCAACTTTCCAGGTTGCTTTCGCATAGATCATCCAGGCTGAGACCTACACACGCTATAAGACCAACAGCAAGACGTCTACCAGCAACCGCACCAAGACCGCATCGATAGTTAGACCAGGTCGTCTCGCCCACACGCGCAAAAAATCGATAACCCTGCCACCCAAAACCAAGACAACCACACCAAGTGCTGATCCCATCGGCCAGTCCGCGCGACGCAACAAGGCCGGGACCAGGTTACCGGCAGTCTCGAAGACAGTGAAGGATCAAAACACAAACAACACAGAAAAGAAGATGGCTGGAAAGAAGGGCCAGGACAACAGCAAGAAGGTGGCCGGCCAGGCGCGCAAGGCCGAGACTGCGGCCCAGAAGGCTGCTGCCGAAGAGGCAAAGAAGGCCGCTGCCGAAGCCGCGGAGTGGGATAAGGGAGCCAAGAGCAACGCTAAGAAGTAAGTCTAATATGAAGTCTAGTGTTCGGTTTCACGTTACACTGCCGATTTTGTTTACCGGTCCGTTCTCTGGCCCTTGTCGTCGGCCTTCCGAAGCTACAGGAAGAAGAAGGGGGCTATATCCTCGCTCAGCGGCAGGCTCCGTGCCCTCGTGCGACATCTCATGCCTCCATATCTCAGCCCCTACATTCCTTCGGAGTCTCGCCTTGCCCCTCGAGGCACCCTTACCCTTGTTGGTCTGCTTCTCAAAGGACCATTGCCCTCCGCCAGGAACGCGTTCCGACTCGCCATCGGAAGATGTCCGCGGGACCGCTGTGCGACCTTGGGGAAGCGTCGCATTGCATGCCGCCATGATATGATACCGGTCGAATGTCCAGTGGACTTCTGTTTGGCTCTTTTATCCAGTGCGCACTATCAAAGGCACATGCGCAGCTGCAAAGTTGCCTTTGATGCGCTCTCCCTACCGTACGGGAGGGACAGATACGTTGGTTGGGTGGATGGGGTGGGCGATCCGGGCTCTGGCGGCGACGTGCGAAGTGCGCATATTCGCACAGATGGACTATAACTTTCGCGATAAAACTGACCTGAGCAATCGTACTGACTATACGCTATCTTACAGGGAAGCCGAAGCCGCGAAAAAGGCCGAGGCGGCGCGCAAGAAGGCAGAGAAGGAGGCACTTCTGAAGGAGGAAGAGAAGAACACCCCGGGGCGTACGCAACCCAAGAATGCAAAGTCGGCGGTCAAGAAGACAAGGGGTCTTGACCTCTCACAGCTCGACGACGATGGCAGCGGTCCTCTCGCGGCGCTCAACGCATCCGGTATTGATAACGCTCTGGATGCGTTGTCGCTGACCACATCTTCAGCCGTCGACAAGATTGACCGGCATCCCGAAAGACGCTTCAAGGCAGCATATGCGGCGTTTGAGGAACGACGACTTGCGGAGATGGAGAAGGACGGCAGTGGTCAAGGATTGCGCCTAAACCAGAAGAAGGAGAAGATCAAGAAGGAGTTCGAGAAGCACCCCGACAACCCCTTCAACCAGGTTACTGCCCGTTATGACGCCTCCAGGGAAGAGTTGGCCCAGCTCAAGGAGCAGGAACGCATCAAGATCGAGTCCAGACTTGGGTCTAGACGCTAAAGCTACCGAGCAAGCTATTTTGGCGCGGAAGTTTTGTTCCTCCGTTCGACAACCCTATCAGATTTTTTGGCTTTCGTACGGTTCCACGCGCTGGCTAAGGACAGGGACGCGTGTAGCCGCGACGAGTCTTCCCATCTGCTCACCTGTTTAGGTTTAGCGGCTTTGCTTGCTGTACACGGAGACACGGCACGAGTTCGAGCACGTCGTGTTCACAACATCATACAGAGTGGTCGTAAGGGGCATTTCACAGTATCCTCAAGAGAGAGGGTGTGAACAAGACAGAGGGGTGTGGACAATGGACTCGGTAGTTTGTTGAAGCGAAGGAAGTCGCGCAAGGATTCAATGGAGCTCTTGTAGGAAATTTCCGTACACGATGTGGTGGATGGTGTGTAGGATAGGATGATGATGTCACATAATCCCCCTTTAAAAGTTCTAGATGGTCCCTTGAGAATGGCATTCTGTACACAAAAGGGACTTTTGAGTTCAGCATAAGATGACGACAGTGCTATGGAGCCGTGGGTTGTGTAAAGTGCGTCGTGTTGTAAGAGGCGGTCAAGGAGAGCGAAAGAACCCAGATTCCCGGTGGATGGCAAGGCAAAAAGTTGCCTTCTTGTTTTCGCGGTGACCGAATTCGTTGCTTTTTCCCTTTCGATGGGCTCCTGTATCGTACAATTCAGCGAAAAAAGATAGAGGAAAAGGAGGGCTTCAAGACAACGACCACACAAAACAACAGGCCGGTCGGGTCCTAGGCCGGTGGCTGGCTGGCTGGCTGGCATGATTGGAGCCGGGGACCTCGCCAAGCTCAGTGTTTGGGCCTCAACAAATGCAGTGGTCTCGATCGCTGGCAGCTCAAGGTCGACCCAATCGCCGGAAAGCATCGTGATGGAAGTTTGGTATCCAATATGCTTGTAGCGTGTGGTTGCCTGCGCAACAAAGTTGAGGTGGTAAAGTGTCCCTTGTCCGCGGTCGGGTCGGCGGGTTGCGGTCTGCGAATGCGAAGTCCAGTGACCCAGTTCCATGCCCAGGAGCCCGGGGACGGGAGGGAGGAGACCCGGACCCACTTTGGCGACACGTGGGGCTAGGCGGGATTCCCGAACTTGACCTCCTGGAAGGCGGACAGGGACGGGCCCGGATGCTCGGGGATCCACCAACTTCAACGGAGGTCGGGGTCCGGGTGTTGCTGACGACGACTCCTGATGTCCTCCCCTTGTCCACTCGGATCGAAGAAGCCGTCCGTTAAGACTCCCGTCTAGCCCCGAAGACATCTAGCGTCAACCTCGGGCACTGTCTGTAAGGCACAAGGCTTTCGTGGACGTGAGTTTGATGTTCTATGGTTGTTCTTCCAGGGTGCGGTAAGATCACAGTGATGAATGCCAATGCTGCCGTTGTTGTTTGTGTCGCCGTATCGGTGCCGGTCCGCCTGTAGCTGGGTATGTAGAGAAGCCCGAACACCGGGCGTCTGCCGAGTTTGTCGCGTTGGTTCTTTCAGGTTGCGTGCGGTTGTACTTGCCAATGGAAACCCAAAATTTCCCAACTGTCGGTCTGTTCAGCTGCTTTCACGCTTCGTGGTCTAGCCTAGGAAGAGATTTCCTGACAGAGACACGAAATATGTCCCTGCACTGCAGCGATGTCTTGAATGTTGTCAACGACTCGACGATGCCTGGCGGGAGATCTCCACAGCTCAGCGAAAGACAGCGCTACTTAATGTAGGTAGGAAAACTACCCGGCGGTACAGTGCAATACGTATACAGGAATATATTCGCGTTGCCGGCGGTAACCCTAACCCCTTTCGTTGTTGTTCGTACAACCCCGTCCCCAGCTAGTGTACAGTGTCACTCACCGTCAGGGGCAAACGACCTTCCATGACCATCATAGCTCCAACCTCAGTCACCTTCTCGATTGCCTCACTATCGTTTACCACACCTCTACATCCACGCCACTTTGCGACCTGCTTAGAAATTCAGGAGTTGCTCTCCACATCATCGTCGTATCGAACCTACATACTTTTTCTTTTTCTACATACCCAGGCCTGAGCTCAATCCCAAGAGCAGCTAATCGCAAGCACCCCGAACTGCTTCGGTCCTTGCGAGTTTGGGATATCGGCGAGAGAATCTCCCAAAGCACAGGACAAACATTTCCCGACGAACAGAATATCCATCCCGGTCAACACTCCCACCGGGTAACACGGTAATTCCCCGAGGCCAATGACAACATCCATGCCATTCTCCCGGATGGGCAACCTGCCCGCCGTTAGACGGCAGCATCTTCTTGCCGAGTTGTAGGTGCCATACACAGCCCCGAACACAGCATGAAAGCCACCAGAAATCCGGGCCGGCTCATGGAAGCTCAATGGGGCCAAAGGGCTAATGACCTGGGCTTCACACAGTGCCGGTCTCAAACAAGCATGTCCAAATGGCGTCTTCGTCAGTCTCACGCCTGGTGACCCGAATCTGTGGTCGGGCGTGATCTTTGTGCGCAAAGGTAATTCCATTCGCTGTCACTGGCGGTCCAAGTCAGGAAATCCATCAGCGAGATTCACAAAGGCCAAGCCGTCTTGTTCATCTCCGAGGAGATGAGGGAGAAAGCAAGTGTGAAACATGAGGTGCTGACGTCTCATGTCTCGGTTCTTTCCGTAGGTCCCTACGCCAATGCCGTCCTCCGTTTCCAAGTCTCCTTCCCGGACTCGTATCCGAACCTGCCGCCCCTAGTTACCTTTTCCACTGACATGTTCCATCCCCTCATCACGCCTCTCACAACATACATGTACAGCACCGACGTCCAGGACAACGGAACCGTCAGTGCCACCGACGAGGAGCGCCTTCCACCCGGAGGCTTCAGTCTACGTCATGGCTTCCCGCACTGGTTTGGTAGGGCCAGTCGGTCCCGCGTGGAGCATGGCAGTGGCGGTCAACGCGGAAGGCCGCCTGCATCTGTAGAGATGACGCCGCCGCCGGACACTCGCAAGGTCCAAACCGGAAACCGGTCCGAAAACGGATCCGAGAATGTCGGAGGAACGGAGGGGACATTGGAGTCCATCATCGAGCCCGAAGCCAAAGCAGATGCTACTTCTGCCCGCACTAGGTCAGCTGCCAGGCGGGGCGTTTCAACCTACGAGGTTCTCCGGTACATCCGTAGCACCTTTGACGATGCAAACGTTCTTAATTCAGTCCCACTCGAGGCAGCTGGTAATCCAGGCGCCTGGCATGCGTGGCGCGCTCACGGGAGACAACAGGCTGTCAAGTCGACTTCTTCTCCAGCTTCGGTGAAGTCTGATACAGGCTCAAGTATGGCCAAGATAGATGAGACTATCACTAGTCCTACGCCAAGCGGAAAAGCTGAGACAGGCTCAGCCACCTCGACATCGGCCGCACCAAAGCGTCCTGACGAATGGAACTGGGACGGTGTCTGGGAAGAGAGGGTCAAAAGAGGTATCGCGACTAGCTTGTCAGAGCCAGTCTTGTTTGGACACGCTGGGATGGCCGATGAAGTGGTGAGTAATTGATATCGACCTGATTTTCCTCGCTCTGAAAGTCATATGTTCTAACCAACAATGTTGTACTATCGACAGATCAATTTCATCAACATGGAAGAAGCAGATGTGGAGGGAACTAAACAGAACCTCCTCAGGACCATTGGTGCTATACCTTAAGTGACCGCCACTGACGGTGTTCCGAAACTGACGTGTGCCTCACTTTGCGAAGGTGGCACTTTCCCTCGGAACCATACAAATTTGATTTTTTTGGCAGGGACGTGTGAGGTCCAGGAACCTAAGCAACTGCGAGTTAAGGCATTCCTTCCCTCTTTGCTTTCTTCGAGGAGATGGGCCTAATGATGACATACAGCAAGACGGGCCCCCCTTGATTAGGACCTTCAAGCGCTAAAACTAAACCTAATCCCAATCCACTCGTCGAACATCATCAGATCCACGGTTCAAGTGTTATCGAAATTCGACGTTGGGTGCACAAACGACATGCATGACTAGCAGTAATCTTTGCAAATACACTTCGGATACATTTCTCATTACCATACTAGGCGCAAGCCTTAACCAACCCGTTTGTCCACCAAATCTACCGTATCTGACCGTGGAACTTTCCGAAATTTCAACTCGATACAAAACTGCGTCCAAAGCTGTTGCGGCTGCCGCTATCAACCATGGCGACCGTAGACGTAACCGGATCATTTCCGCGAAATCATCGCACTAGCCACCCGTACGTCCGTTCTGTTGAGGATGAGGTCGTACCGAAGCCACTACAGATCGTCAAGCGCTCTGTGAGCTCACGCACCACAAGCCGGAGCTACCAGCCGCCATCGACCAGACGAAATAACAGTGCTGGAAGCTTCAGCTCTGATGCAAGCATGGATAACATACCAGAGTCACCCAGGGGCAATACGCCCCTCGCTGTGCCAAAGCTCCGGGAGAATAAGACGCTTGAGTACGCCTCCGCTTCTATGGTCAAACTGCTGGAAGGACATGAGCAATACGAGCCAGTGAATACAGTGAATGCCTTTCGACCGAGCCGTAAGTGAGCCTACAGACCAATTACTCTCCTTTGTACCCATCTTGAAATGCAAAAGACCAGTTTAGCGAGTCCCACCCAACAAATATCACAGTGGCCAGACTTGCTAATTTATTGTAGACCACAGTAGGATCTTCGATACCAAATTTGGCTCTCCCAGAACCAACTCTTGCACAAGTCTGCAAAACCATCGCTCTCGAATGAGCCCGTCGCCTTTCAAAATGACTAGAAGCCCAAACTTTCTCCTCAGAAGAGCCAGGCAGCTTATCCCGGATCACAAAGACTTGATCAACGAGCGCGAAAGGGCTGGGAACAGGAAAGACCTGGTCTTAGCTGCTCATGCCAATGCATCTAGGCCTCACACCCCGACTCCTTTATCTCGACAGGTCCATAATCTGCGGCAAGAGGAAGATCAACCAACGCCGCGTCTTCGAAGCTCGAAGAGCATGTTTCACCTTAATAATCACAACCCCGACGACATTATTACAAGCTATGATGAAGAGGGTTCTCATTCGATGCTCGAAGCGGGAGAAATATCACATCGAGGCCCCTCAAGCGCCTTGCACTCAGGCTCATCTAGTCAATGTGCAGAAGAGCCATTCACACTCGTACCCAGAGTGATAGTCACGCCGGAAATCAAAGCCCTAGACAATGAAGCTACATCGTTATAGGCGGCGGTGCAGCTTTCAACAAAGCTTTGCCATTCTAGCGCACCCGATTACCAGTCGAAAGCCCCGTTCCAATCGCGGGATGATTACGATGACGGCACTATTTCGCTAGGTATGACTAATATGTCCCCTTACATGCCAGGCTGTGTCTTGGGGAAATTTGTCTTTGACTCGGAAGGTACTGACCCCAATTGGTTTCACGTACAGATGTGTTACGATACGGTTGTCTTTACGACTTTTCCGTTGAAGTTCTTCCAACCGCCAACAGCGAGGTCATTGAGGTCATAGACGACAAAGCATGCGCAAGGTATGAACCCTTGCCAGCCCCAAATAACCACTCCTACTGGTTTTGAGTTCCCACTACAGTATATCTGGCCTGAGCCTGACGTTCAAATCAAGGACTACTCTCCATCTTGGCTCCAGGTTACTCCTATTGGTGCATGTTCGATTACTCCATACTGCCCCTCGATGCAATAGCAGAAGTAACCGCCACAGGAGACAAAGTTCTGATGATCTGATCGAAGACCTTGAATATCATCTCGGCAGTACCAAGCTCGACTACGTACGGGTCCGCATCAGGTACCAGCATTCCGGCTTCTCGCAAAGGACATGGCTACCACGGAACACTACGATGGACGGCATCGCGAGCCTGAAGACCATGGTAGAAACAACGGCGGTTGCTGCCATCAAGCGGCAGGGTTCATCGTCGCTCTGGTCGCCGCACGATGTGCTACAGCCCAACCCCTTGTTTGAAATTATCGCAAGTCATTGGGGCGTGGAAACGACTGGTGATGTAATACATCGCATACTCAGTTCGCGATCCTTACCGTCGCAGCGAAGAGCGATAAACCACCAGCAATCGCCTCTACCTATCCGCCTGTATAACACTAGTGGTACTATCGGTGCACATTCCATCTCATCTGGTCCAGAATTAATTCCGCTCCCAAGAGCTCAAACACCTTCTCGTATACCGAGGCAAAGCCAGAGTGCACTCGCTGTTCGGACAGCAATGAAGCCAACAGCAAGGTTAACTATGATGAGGACAATGGAGTCAAAGAGCGACAATATTGTCAAACCTCCTGCTCCGCCTACACGTGCAGCACCTCCAATACCAAGAAGGCAGACGAGCCTGAATATCAGGACGCACACCCCCAGGCTTTCGGAAGCCGAAGGATGCCGCGGCGGCCAGAGACAGGACACAGTGCCATCTCACAAGAAAGCCCTCCCATTTCTTCCAGATGAAGAGTCAGACTCCTCAGATAATGGTCATGTACAGAGAGCCGCCGCCCAAGCAGCCGGTCATCCTGGTCACAGAGCCGACATTCATGCACACGGATCAGTGAGGCGCAATATTCGAAAAGCCGATGCGGCTTTTGTAGGACGACGTCCCAGTACTGCTTCAATATCTTTTAGTGAAGCCTATGGGGGTGAGGATTACCAACCACAGCCTGAAGAACAGGATCAGCATGGAGAACTAAGATTGAGCGAAGAGGAAGGGAGAGTGACAGCAACATTATCACGCTCCTCACACTCTGATCAGACAAACTCGGACCACTCCTCTTTCACCTGCTCACCAAGAACAGGTGGAAGTACGGGTAGCATTATAAAGAAGAACGGGGGCAGCGATAGCAATGTCAGGGGTAGTAGTGACGATAGTGGACATCTGGAGTCGAGCCCATCGTTTCAACAAAGTACTGATAGCTTCCGAACACGGACAAGGCCATCAGAACAATCACAATTTTCCTCTCTTGCATCATCGGCAGCAACTGCAACAGCGGCAGACTCTCGACAGAACAGGGGCAAAACGATCACAAGACCTCCTCCTCCTCCCCCGCGTCCCCCTGTTCCTAGCGCCACTCCCTCCTCAGAAGACCACATGTCTAGCACAACAAGCATGAGCAGGACTTCATCCATGACCACGCGCATAGCAAGCCCTGCCGACTTTGACGCCATGGAGTTTGGTCTCATTGACACTGCACGGAGGGGAGGCGGCAGACAAAGAGGCGGAAGAGGGACAGGGTATCATGGTGGCCACAGCGACGTCAACGACGATCCGCGAGACACTGGGTCATATGAAATTGATCTTGGCTCTACGACACAGACATTACCGTCACGACATAACCGACAAAGTGGACTACACAATGGTTCTGGAGAGTTTCTTGATATCGACCGAGTTCGTCAGGTTGCCCGCAGTGTGAATGAACCGAACAATTTTCGGGGCAGAGTAGCAGCAGCAGCAGCCAGATACGAGAATGGAGGAGGTACAGGAGGAAGCCTGAATAACAGGGTTGGTGGTAATGGTGCGGGTAGTTGGAGGCAGAGGGGGGATCAGGGAAGAGGTTCGAGAGGAGCTGACAGGGGAGAAAGAGCAGGGGAAAGCAAGGATAAGGAGAAGGAGAGGCAGTCGGGACGTTGGGCATGGCCCAGTTGGTGGTGATGAACTAGACTATGGCTCCTGATTGAAGGGAAGCATAACATACGTACAGGATAGAAAGTTTATTGATGCCATGGCATACGATAACATATCTAACCTGCCGGCAACATGGACATCGTAAAGCACCGAAGAGATCAGTGAATAAGTTATGATGAAATTCAAGAACAAGAACAGAATATGTTCTATCTAAAGTCGAGATTGGCCCCAATTCTTTTCCCTATACAAATCAAAAACAAAGAGTACGCCCCTAGCCCCCCAGCTCCAGCCAGTCCCGAGTGTTGTATGTCCACCAGTCCCAGTCCCCTTTTTTTGAACAAAAGTCCCCCCTCTCTCTCTCTTGACCACGGAACTGACAAAGACTGTACTACCCCTCTTTTGTGTGTGTTGTCCGCTGTCTATCTGGAGGAAACATTTCCATAGACAACAAACCATCCCCAATGTGTGGAAACAAAAAGAAACTCCGGCCTTGCTTTCCCGTGATAATTATGCTATAGTACAGATGGTATCAATGTCGAACAGTACGGAAAGGAAATACAGGGGGGACCCGATACCACGGTTCGAAAGGGTGTCTGTCTCATGCTCTTCTTATATAAGACAGAACGACCCCGCAAGCATCTTCTTTCATCGGGAAAAACGAACAACCCATTCGTCGCCAAATGAACAGTTAGACCCAGCTCTTAAGAAGTTTAGAAGCTGGCCTGCTGGCGGCGGGTAGGGCGGCGATCGATATCCTGAGCCCTGTGGAGAACGTTCTCGAAGGGATCATCGGACTGGCGACGCGGGCCGCGAGTGTTGAGATCACGGCGGTGGCCAGGCCCGCTGCCCATGGGGCGCACAGACTGCTGTGGGCTCTCGACTCTCAGACCCTGGACACGGCCCATGTGCTTCATGATGCTCTGGCGGACAGCAGGAGGCTCGGGCAAGCCCCAGCCGCGCTTGGCGAGGTCGTTGAGAGCATAGACCAAAGACTGGCGATCGATGCCCTGAAGAGCGCCACCGAGGTAGGACGAGTAGCAGTCCCTGAAGAGATCCTCGGGGAGCTTGGATGCCGCATCAAGGATGTGCTGGAAGTTGGCGGGCAACTCCTTGCCGGAATCAGCGGCGTTGACGGAAGCGCACTCGAGCTCCTCGTTACGCTTGATGGGGAGACCGGGAAGTCTGCTTCTCGCCATGTGGAGCTCGATGTCGGGAACGATAAGCCAGCCCTGGCCAGACTTGTTGGCTCTGCCGGTACGTCCGAGACGATGAATGTACTGCTCCCTGTTGGGGGGAGTGTGGGTCTGGATGACGTGGGAAACGTTGGGGAAATCCATGCCTCTGGCGGTAACGTCGGAGGAGAAGAGGATACCTGTGCGAGCGTTCTTGAACTCCTCGGCGGCACGAGTTCTGGCGTTCTGGGTGAGCTTGGAGTGAATGTCCCAAGTCTTGGGAATGTTCCTGAACTTCCACTGAAGACGCCTGAAGATCGCGTTGGCCATGATAACCTCAGCGGTAGTAGGCAAGAAGACGATGGCCTTGAAAGGAAGAGCATCGGGGTTGGTCCTGGACTCGTTGATGGCCTTCTCCACGAGCTCCAGCATGGTCGGGTAGATGTTTTCGAAGCCCTTGCAGGGAACAATGTACTGAGGGATACGGTCGTGGGTCAGGACCTCGTCGGCCTTGACGGTCTGCACGAACTCGAAGTTGTTCTTGTCGATGTAGCTTCTGGCGAGACCAACAACATCCTTGGGAATAGTGGCAGAGAAAAGCAGTGTCTGGCGGGGAAGAACCTTGCGATCAGGAAGGTAGTTGATGATCTGACGAAGCTCCTCGTCGAAACCAACTTCGAGCATTCTATCGGCCTCGTCAAGGACAAGGGTCGAGAGTCTGGGGGCGTCGATTCCGCTGTTGCTGTCGGAAAGCAAATCGTTCAGGCGACCGGGGGTGCCAACAAGGATATGGCAGCCCTGCTGGCGGGTCTTGTACAGCATGTCCCTCTTCTGGGTACCACCAACGGCAGTCTGGACGATAACACCGGTTCCCTTGACCAACTTACGGGCCTCCTCTCCGATTTGCTCCGCAAGCTCGCGGGTTGGCGAGATGATGATGGCGCGGATGTCATCAGAACGAGCTCTAGGGCCACCAAACCTGTTGGCGAGCGCGGGATCTTGGGCGATGATCTTCTGGATCACGGGGACGAGGAAACCAAGCGTCTTGCCAGTTCCGGTCTTGGCTTGGGCAACACTGAAAGTTTCACGTTAGCAACTGTTGGAGGCGCAGAAATGGAGGTGAAGGATCTAGGCGTACATGTCCTTGCCCTTGAGAGCGGGGCTGATGGTCATAGACTGAACGTCGGTCATGTTCTCGTAGCCCATGCCATGAGTGATGGCGCGGACAACGTTCTCATGAACACCCAGAGAGGCGAGGTCGGCGAAGCGGGTAACGAGACCACTGGAGGCAGCGGCGTCGCTTCGGGCAGAGGCCTCGGCCGAATAGAAGCGGGGAAGAGGGGCCGAAGGAAGGGACTGGACAGCGACGGCGCGGGTGACCTGGCTCAAGAGGGCAGCCGAGGGCTTGGAGGAGATCTGAAGATGGCGGGCAGCGAGGGCGGCACGGCAGAGGCCGGCCTGGCGCAATACGCTGGTCCTCATGTTTGGCGACGGCTACAGCGACGCGACGGGACTGATAAGGTGGCAGCACACACTCGGATCCGTCAACGACTTAGTTTGATGGATTGATCGTGGGTTGAGACGATAGGAGTCGGACAATCAAACAAATTGTCGTCGGCGTCGAGTGTGATGGGGATGACGGGCGGGAAAAGGTGGGAAAAGGACGAGAGATGGGAAGAGAAAGCGTCTGGCTATGGGCCTGGTACCTGCAACAGCAAAAAATTTCCAAGTCGAAGCTTGAGGTTATGATCCCTGTCGTAGGAGCCGCCTTTATCTTATCAGCCGTTGCTCCGCACTGAACCCCATCTTGAACGCTTAGTACTCTAGGGTAATTCGGCACCATTCACTCGAGAAGAGCTACCTTTAGGTACATAACCAGGAACGCTGGAAACCGATCCTCTCCGCAAAACATGGGGCCGAAAGGACTGCTTCGACCTTTCCTGGTCCTTGTCTCATATTCCTCTACGAAGGACGCGATACACCAAGTACTTGGGGGTTGTGGTGCGGCCTGGGACTCTTTCGTCAACCCCCTCTTATAAAAAATGAGTAGGGGGTTGAGAAAAGTCCCACCACCACAACCCCTAAGTATATTTCTTCCACTACGTTGTAGAGGCACGCGATGGTGTCCACGGTGATCACCTCAACTTCATGTTATGGAAATGTGATTCCGGTCGGCCACGAGTTCCAGCTGTTTCGTTGGTGGGCCAGGGAATGGTTCGGGGTATCCTCAGCCAACTTCTTACTGTAACTGGCTGTGAGCAAATCCGTCACGGCCCCACGAGAGACCCGCTCATTCCGCAACGTCGGGTCAACCGTTTTACACAGATACTAATCATACTACATGGTGACCTCTCCCCCACGCAAGCACATTTAACACCGAGAAAGTTGGGAATTGGACACTTGAGATTTTTTTTTAAAAAAAATTTATGCTCGAGGTACCATTCTAGTCCAACCAGGTCCCTACCCATGGCTCAAATTCCATGCCGCTATTCCAATGACTCTTGCCGCTGCTTTGATACTCCTGCTCGCCTTACCAGTCTACCACAAGTACTTGTATTGCTCCCACTAAGACAACTTGACCTCCTCACGCTTCCCATCCTCCTCCTCCCGGTCGTCCTTCTTGCTTCCACTCCTCTCAGCAACCTTCATCGCCACAAAGTCCGTCACAGCTCCCCTCACCCCTTCATATGTCCATTTGCTAATCGCCTGCGCCCCCTCCATCACGGGTTCCAGATTGACAACGAAGACGATGGCCCCAGCAACCGACAACGCGCCTCTCCCCAGACTGCCCGCCACCTCTTGACCGTGATCCTGGCTGATCTGCTTCATTCTGACATAGAAACACAGAAGTTTTGGCCATATGAACCAGACCCATCCATCAATGAAGCAAAAGAACCAGAAAAGGAACTTGTGGAGCGAGTTTTCCCGGTAGATGTCCTTATCCTTGTGTTGTCTTGTATCAGGCCTGTTGTCTTTGGCAGGACTATTTTCTTGAACGATCTTGCTCACTACCGCTGGCGGAATGGCATGTTGCAGTGTGGCCATTTCGGCTTCGCGTAGATCTGGTGGTAGCCCGTTGAGTAGGTTCTGGAGTCCTGTGATGTAGGTTGATCGCTCAAAGTTGGAACTGGAGGTGCTGTTCCCACTGCGGCGTGATTCTTCGGCTGCGTTGACGAGGAGACTTGTGCCTGGAGACGATGATGGTTAACCCTCTGAGAGCTTTAACGACTAGCTTGCGAAAAACCCGGACGGAACATAGGGGATGAAATCGGCCAGTTCGTGCTTACCTTGAGCTCCATATCGCCAATCGATTCCCCGTGTCTTGGGCCCTGTTGAGAATGGCACGAGTCCACGTCCTGGGGTGCTCATTGGAGAGGCCAAGTCAGGCATGAAGTATTCTGTTCCAGCTTCTGACATCTTCTCGGCGGCGGTTATATCTTGTGATGGCGGTGTTGTCGAGATAGGTGTGGACGGAGCGGAGGCGGGCTGACTAGGGGAGACTTCGGTGCTACTGGATAGAGATAGGTGGTGCTGAAACGATGATATTGAGAACACAGAACGCAATAAGGAAGGGCGTCTGTTTGAAGGCGGCGTCAGCGGGACTGCCTTGGGACTTCCCTTATTTGAATTCATGGCGGCCCATTGTTCCTGCAATGCCTTGATGACCTCTCGTTTGTTTGAAACGGACTTGGATCAAAGCCAGCTCGTAGAATTTGAGTTTGGAAGGTGCAAGGTCTAATGATCTGGTTGACCAAGAGCGGCTGCAGGATATTAACGCTGAACGCTGCAACTTTTGAGAGACCTGGGATGTAGGGTTTGACCTCCCACATATGAAAGCTTAAGACAACTTGAAGCTGCAGTGCCAGTCCTTGATGCGGCTGTCGACTCCAAACACCGCCGCACATTCGGTGTATTGAGCGCCAACCCTTTGAGTATAAACGTCTTCATCTAAAGTGGTAATTACGCTCAAAAACCAGTTCCCAACTTTGACCACAGGGCACACCTCCGGTCTATCCGCCCTGTATTCGACACGTCCCATCTGATGATGCCTAGTTCCTGGCGTCGCTTGCAGTCTCTACATGCCCCAAACAGTGAGATATGAGCAAACTCCAGCAAAGACCCTCCCTTGAGCACCATCTCCCATCAGCTTTTCTGCTTTAAAGTTGTACGCTCTTCTGTTCTCCGCATACAGCTGGCACCCCCTATTTAGCCATCACAGTGCCAACCTCAAGCCCTGAGAGCCTTCAGTTGCTAGAAGCACCAGCGGCAGCAGCCTTCTCCGCCGCAATCTTCGCCTCCATTTTCCTTCTCGCCTCAATAATCATCTGATCCCTCCTCTTCTGCAGCAACGACTGCCTCTCCTCGCGATTTGAGCTCCAACCACCAATCTTAGGGGCAGCACCTGCCGCCGCCCCAGCATCATCCGAAGGGCCGGCGCTGGCGAGTTTATCCTTTAAGTTGTACCTCGTAATCAGATCCGGGTGGGTCTTCATTTCCGCTGGCTTATTGGCGGCGGCGGTTGCGCTTTGCTGCGCGGCGGCGATTGTCTCTGGCGAGGTGGGCGGGGGAGGAGGTTGGAAGGTGATCGGAGGCTAGAAGGAGGTTGACACTTGGTGTTAGCGAAAGGTCTTCTTCAACTAGACAAGCAACATCGCATTATGCGAAGCATGGAGAAAACACTTGGAACATGTGTAAAGGAGGCAGAACTTACAGTCTCCGTTCTCCCCGCCAAAATCCTCTCCGTCGTAGCCTGCAGGTTCCCCCCATGGCGCTGCAAATCCCACAAGATGGTCCGTCTGTCTACCTGCGGAAACATCTGCTGTACCGTTTCGACTGCCGCCTCTCGTTCTCGTTCTCTTCGTCTTTGTAACTCCTCCAGTGTTACGCCGCCTGTCCCGCCCGGCTGGCGATTTGCTCTAGACGCATTTCCGCTGAAGAAGAAGTAGCGTACTGCTAGACCGGTGATCAACAACACGATCACCAGGGATGGGAGGTTGATCTCTTCCTCCGCCATTGTCTCTTTCGGTTGTTTTCTGAGCCCCTTTTGTTTCGTAGTCGTCCGGTTGCGCGAGGGGGGCTTGGGCTGTCGATGAGTAACCAGTTCCTTCGAGCGGACAATCAAGGCCGGGAAGTCGTGGAACGTGTTGAGCGATATATACAGATCGGTAGTATGGTGTTTTTGTCTCGGCTAAGTTCCGTTTGGGTTGTCGCTTGAGAATCTCCGTCGCAACGTGCTTTGCTCCCTAACGCCCGACGTATGATGCGCGTCGCAAGACGACGCCGATGACTAACGGGGTTAAGGGAAGCAGCGTGCCAAGGGCAGTTGATGTCGACAATATTTTCTGGAGCAAGGAGATGGCTCTTATTGTCTGAACATATGGATGCTGTGTATTGGGATGTAGTTGACGATTACAGGAGCCCGAAGAAAGTGAAGCCGATAAAGTTGGAATTGCGAAGAAGAGGTGGTTGCCTACGACCAGCGATACACCCCGAGTGATGAGGTAGCCACTGGCAGTGGAAAGCAGTGACCTCCATGGATTTGGGTACGTTGACAGCCACTATAGTGGGGTCATGCCAAGCCACCAACGCAGCGTAACAATGAGCGAAATGATTACACAACTTTCACGTGTGAACAGGAACTGATAACAACACAACAAAGAGGTTGCGCGTAATTACCAAAACGATCGACGTTCTGCCAAGAAACGTAGACGTTTTAAATCGCCAATGATGGAGCTTGAAAGTACCTAATCTGAACATCAAGCAAAAGTTGTCCCGACCATTCTATGCAGATAATCATCTGTCCGGTGCCGCTGGTATTCTTATGGAACTGCGCTGACCGAAACCCATGGGATCTCTAACTCAACTCATCCGAGATGAGCCCCTTCGCGATAAACCATTCAACAGTGCTACGCCCTGGGTTGTATGGCGCAGGTTCTGATATGTACTAACCTCCTACGCCATGTGGTCCGCTCAAAGAGCTACTGTACCCAGTTTATCCTCACTAGATATGTCCGCCCCTGCGAAGGATACGTATTCTAGATGTGTCGAGCTGAACCCTTCCCTATAACCCAAAGCACGAACGCACCTCGTATTCCGTGCCGATGAGTCTTAAAAACTTAAGCTCCTATTGCTGGCAGCGGAACGCCCAGGTTGGTCTCCAAGTCGCAATAATACAAGGTAAACTCTCGCTGTGCAGATCGTTAGCACACTCCGCCCATAAGAGCAAGACCAAGTCACTGGCCGCTACTTACCCGCTCCTTGTGCCAGTTCACGGTGTCCCATACGATATAGTAACCCCGTTCATGGGCCGGGCTCAGCTGAGCCGTGTTGCCCATCTCGTCCTTGGTGAGCCACACTTGAAGTTTCTTGTGCCATCTCCAGTTCCGCGTCGTTCTGAGTAGATTTGTCAGCTCCATAACAATGACCAAACGCAAGGTAGTGAAGGCAATCTCACAGCTCAGCTGCAGCCAATTGCTGCTTGATATCTCCCGGGCAGCTGTAGAAAATCCACATCAAGGTCTCCTCGTTAAAGCTCTGAATCTTGGCCTCGATTGGTTGTACGTTCTTGACCATGTAGCATTCAGGTATCTTGAACTTTGGCACAGCCGGCCTGGGAGGAACGTCGTCCATTATAGAGTAGATTTGGGTGGAATACAGCCTGAAGAAGGTCAGCTTGATACGCGGGCTCGCGGAAAGTCCAGTTACACATACTCAGAAGAGTCCAACTGCAACCCTAAACTTGAAGGATCGATCCCGATGATGAGGGAGTTGTAGTCGGGGTAGTTATTCATCAAGGTGCGCAAACCCTTCAAGCCAAACTTGTCGATGGCGGGCATGCCCTCCAACGGATCTTGGACTTCACTGGCACGGCCCTTCTCCTCTTCCTTGCCCTTAGCAGACGGAGGGTCGTTCCCGATTGCGCCGAGCGGGTTCCTGCTACCAACTGCTTGCGAAGCATCGCCCACCGAGGAGCGTGAAGCCATACCGTCTTCCCGATACACTGGCGGCTTCTGGCGTCCTTCGTCCTCGTTGACCGGGCTCCTCTGGTCCTGTGGGCGTCCAATAGCGGTTGGTGAGCGCCCGTCTATGGTGCGCGTGTTCCCTGTTAGTGCGTTCAACAAGCTGTTGTTTGTCCGATTGGGGTGAATGGATGGAGTAGATCCGAATCCCAAGCCTGGCATGCCGCCTAGTTCGCCGTTTGCGCTCCTGTTCAACGGAGGGAAGTCGTCCGTAACGCTAGAGGGTGTTTGGGATGTTTGTCCCGAGTTCCCTTGGTTTCCAAATCTGAAAGCTCCTTGGGCCGATTGTTGTCGAGACGAAAAGAAGTCATCCTGTTGCCCTTGCTGCGAAAGCGGTGTAGAAGGACCGCGGTGAACTGCTCCTCCGAGGTTACGAGCCCCCGTAGACCACATTGAGGACTGGTTCGCCGTTGACAGCCCTGACGTGTTGGACAAAGTAGGAAACTCTCTGGGGAATGTTAGCACAAAAGAATACACCAGCTGCAGGGATGGCCTAGGAAGGGCGAGAGCGTCAAGTCGTAGGGGAGGGATGTCCGAGCCGCCCTTTAGCCCAATCCCCCAACGGAATCTTTAAACGGGGAACGTGAGGCGAATGAACTTACGACAGGTCCAACGGTGTCGCTGGTTGCGACCCGCTTAGACTTTGCGCGAAGCTGACGTTCCCGCCACCCAACTGTCTGGTAGTACCAGGGGGAACACCAGGACTCCCGCCCATGGGCATGCCCGAGCCAAACGCCCAGCCAGAACCGCCGCTCACGGCCCCTATATCCAGACCAGTTGTCAGTCATGGCCCAACTGTACCCAAGGCCCATTATAGTCCTGACCTAGTTTTCCGTTCGGTAATCTGTTCGCTACGCCACGTCCAGGCTGTTGTGGTTGTTGTTGTTGCCCTCCGAATCCAGACATGCCGCGTAAAGATTGGGGAACTGCCCCTGTCATCCCGAGAGAATGTTAGCAACTATCGACCAGTGGTGTCCACAAACTTCGAAATAACATGTAACATAGGGGGTGTATGTCTGGGTAGGAAAGACTGCGCCACTGCCGCTGTAGGAGAGAACGGAACCGAAAACGTCGAGGACAGCTTTATGAGAAGTTGGTGAGTGGTGTCATAACGGGGCGCAAAGATAAACTGGTCGTGACGGCCGGCCCTCTCAACAACTCCTGCCAAACATCATGGTCCGAGTTACGGACAGGACAAACAAGCAAGCATGTAGAAGGCAACGTCCACGGGCTCACGCCGACGCCTCGGTAGCGGCACCACCAGCTTGTCCACCAGCCTGTCCATGACCTCGCCTCAACCCAATGTCCGGCACCTGTTTCGGGTAGGCGAGTTGTCGCGCCGGCGCATGATCACAGCGGTGGTCGGCGATTGCGGATTTCGAGAAGACAGGGCAGCAGGGCAAACAGCGGGGTAGTCGACAAGAATGTTGGAATGAAGAGGGCGGGATTGCCACCGTACCTGGCCGATTCATGATATTCTGCGATTGTTAGACCGGTCTCTCGGAGAGGTCGAGCGGAAGGAAGGGAAAAACGGATGTTGTTTTTCGGTTGTTGCGGTTAGGAAGTTGTGCCGTCGAGTGGAAGGTGACGAATGGTTGAGGTGGTGTCGTGGTGCGCTGCGAGAATGAATGGATGTTTGCAGGTGAATGGTCGCGATTTAGAAACGAGCGGGAGCTGCAGGCCAGGCGGACGGCACGCACTCGCTGCAGTGAGTGGTCACCGGGGTGTGGGGACGTTACAGTGGACCTTGGTACGTACCAGCTGGCTGTTACAGTTTTTGGTACTTGTTTGTAATTTTTTACTTACCTGCGATCCCATACCCCCGGTCACTTTGTGATACACTGGCGGGGTCGTCCGTTAACAACGTTGAAAACGGTTTCTCAAAGGTTGGCAAGGGCATATCGATTAAAGACAACAAAAATTGCGGAAAGAAAGCCTTTTCATGGGTTCAGATATAGGTTCAGTGAACGGGAATTTGACGAGACGTGGTCCGTGCTTCCATGCCATGTCTCCCCCTTTTCTCGAAACATTCGAATAGATTGTGAGCCTCTCCACGGTAAGTATTAAGAGCAGAGTGCACACTACGTAGAAATCACAACAGACCAAGCATATCAAGCCTTTTCATCACTGAAAGATTATATTTGAGAAAATATCTGTCTTTCTGATTTCCCACATCTCTTAAATTCTGTCTAGCGAATACTTAGGTGCTTTGCGCAAGACCAACAGTTTGCTGGAGGCTTGTAGGGAAGTCGAAATCGACCAAATGACGCCCGATGAGCACGAGTTTTCCCGCGATTTGACCCTCACTCTTGTCTGGGCTATCAAAAATCTCAAAAATCTCCCTTACTCCCTGTACCATCTTCTCGCTACCATCCTCGAGCACCAACCGACCCTTCAATCGATGGATTTCGAAATCTGGCGTGCCAGCAGCGTGCTCATGTCCAGGAAGAACACTCTCCCATAAAACCGACCTCAGCCAAGCATCCAGCTTTTCTACTTGGCCTGATGCCAGGGTCGGTAAAGGGATAGATAATGTTGATATCGTCTACATTCACGTCAGTTGGTCTCATGGGAGCAAGATAGATACTAGTCGTGGTAGCCAGTCACAAACAAATGAGGGGAGCCTCTTACCTTGTCGAGATGGCTGTGGCCCAGACTTGCCTTGTCCAGTTCCTCCACGCGGTCGTAAGCGTGCAGGTCGAGCAAGAATCCTTCCAACTCCGGGACCACACTCTGCTTGGTGATGTGGATCTTGGCGAGCCCGTTGATGGACTTGATCCTGTCCTGAACAGCCTGCAGCTCGTCCTCGCTCACCAAGTCTGACTTGTTGATTACGATGGCATCAGCGTGTGATATCTGGACATGAGCGGTTGTCATGACTGGCCCATGTCCGTGTTCGTCACTTTCTTCATGTCCCTCGACCTTGCCAGCGGGATCATCCAAGCTTCGCAAGATGTTCTTGGCGTCCACCAATGTCACAATGCCGTCGAGATAAATTGTGCTTCCCAATCCATCATCCATCCAGAAGAGAGGGGCCAGGTTCCCCGGGTCAGCAAGTCCGGTTGTTTCGAGCAAGATGTAGTCGAACTTTCCCTTCTTCTCCATAAGAGACTCGATGGCATTCACGCCGGTATCTCTGAGACGATCATGATTTGATCAGCTCAAGTATACTATAGCTGATGGGGGCATAACGCCCAGTCGTTGAGAACTTACTTCACCGAACAGCAGATGCAGCCATTGCCAACTTCCATCCATTCTTCGACTGACTCGCCGTCCTTATTTACGGTGAGAGACTTTTCAATGTCCAAAGCTAGGTCGAGCGTTAGCAGAGTTGTGCTATGGGGTTGCAGCAAAGGATTGACAAACAGTCTCCAAACTCTGTTTGTCTAATCGTCAGCTAACCATTCCAAATACGACGAGGACACGAGTGCCAGACATACCGTTCATGATGACGGCGATTTTCTTTCCATGTTGGGCAGTCAAAATATAGTTCAAAAGGGTGGTCTTCCCCGCTCCAAGGTAGCCTGAGATGGTATTAGCGGAAGTCGACCAACAAAAACGAGATTGGTAAGGGATAGCAAACCTGTTACTATGGTGATTGGAACCTTGACTGGCTTCTCCTCCTCATTTACGACCTCGGTAGTCTCGATGAGATCCGGCGGAGCATCGTCGTCGTAGTCCATATTGAATTGAGGCCGAGCGAAGATTCTTGGTCGCAAAACGTTGACGTGAAATGTTGTAGTGTATAGATCACCTTACCCATTGGTTTCTTGTAGGGCCAGTGGTACGTAAATATTTACATGGGAAGAACAGATCGTTGGCCCACGCCCTTCAGGTTACAAAAGGCATGACGCACATCCATTACGTATACCCGTAATTTACGTTACATACATACTTGTAAGGAGTGATTGGTAGGTAGATTGGGAGCTTGGGCATCTCTTTGATCTTAGCGCCAGGCACAAGGTAACCACTTCCCCGTATTCCCGCCTTCCGCTGGCCTAGACTTGAACCTTACCCCCTCCTCCATATCTCGGCTCCAGCTCAGCACAGGGGGCAGCAGTTTCCCCCATTGACGGCACCGCACCGTAGAACCCAGATCTGGACTGTCAAGTGCCAACCTCCTCCCGTCTTATAATTCATCTGTTCCCCCGACATATCGATCCAGCAGAAACCAACCACCATCCATGCCGCTAGGAAGTCGAGCCAGCCACGAGCAAGGGAACCGATTGTGACAGACGCACAGCTGGGAATCGCACGCGCTTGAGCTGGTCCAGTGGCCTCGGTTGTAGCTTCGTGTCTCAACTTACCCATTCCACCGAGCATCGCGTCCAGGGAGCGAAGAACCATCATGTCGCTTCCTCCAAGCTCCCCTCGGCTCCCAAGCCCGCCGCCCGCCCCCGAGATCCAGATTGGTCCCAAATCGCCAGCCATGGGCCCCATCGCCAACCGCCAGGCGCAACAATACGAGATGCCTACGATAGACCTGCTATCCCATCGTCGCATCCATCCGGGCACCAAGGCCGCCGATATGGCTGCCGGCCCTCCGTTGGTTCCTCTGCACCAGGTTCGTCCGGTATCCCATCTAACTGTTCAAGAAGTCATTGAGCAGTTCAAGAATGAGGCTGACATGTTCTGTGTTGCGACGTGCAGCTCGACTCGGCCTTCCAACTCCAGGAGCATTTGGCAGCACTCCATTGGCATCATACGGCCGGTAACACAACTCCCATTACGAGGGAGACAGCCAAGATTCTTGCGACGCCCCCTGCTCATATCGACAAGACGGTCTGGCTGTATGAGCTTTGCCGCTTTTTGATCACACAATGCAACAACCTCATTGTTGGTTTCCTGTTCGATGAGCCGCCCTGCAGCGCCGCCACCTGCCCGGAAATGCGTGCGAGCGAGTGGCAGTTCCTATGCGCCGTCCATGATGCACCCAAGAGCTGCTGCGCGATCGACTATTGCTGTCACACCCTTGATTGGGCGGCCAACACTGTGACCAATCCCAAGTACTTCCCCAGCCGCTTCTTCGTTGACACCCATGACAAAAACCTGGCTTTGAGGCACTTGGTCAATATCTTTCGCCGTCTACACCGTATGTTTGCCCATGCCTGGTTCCAACACCGCAGCGTCTTCTGGGCTGTCGAAGGCCAAACGGGTCTTTATATCTTTTTCAAAACCGTTTGCGATCATTTCAAGACTCTCCAACACGAGAACTTCCAGCTTCCTCCCGAGGCTGAGGGATTGGAGAGCACAAGTACTGCATCAGGCGATGATGACGCTCCTCAAGTCGTGATAGAGAAGCCCAAGACACATCAACCTGGGGGGTCCGTTACTTTTGCGAAGCCCCCGGTGATAGCAAGCCGGGGAACACCGATTGGGGAACCCGCTGCTGATGATAGTCTCATGAGGACCAACACGAGGCGGCATATTAAGAGCAGCCCTTCGGTTGGCAGTGCCCTGACTACTGTTCCGGATGCGGAGGAGGAGGATGGCAGCAGCACAGCGAACACGAGAGGAAAATCAAAGGTCACGCACAGAAGGGTTCCTGAATTGGAGCCGGCCACGGAAGAAGAGATGGAAACGGACAATATTCCCGTCATTGTGTACCACGGAGCTGCGGAGCCGCAGGCGCCCCATCAACCGACGAGTGAAGCTGAAACGACGGAAACCGAAGATTCGGCACCCGCCGATACAGCAGCAGCTTCGCCTCCTGTCGGATTGCAACAACCGGAGAAAGAAAAATCAGAGTCGGAAAGGGACACAGAGGAGGCAACAACGAGCGCTCAGGAACCTGTACAAGATGGCGAACACGCATCTGAAGATCAGCCGACAGAGGAAAGCACTTGCGATGAAACCAAGGAGGAGTCCGCAAAAGTCGATCATGATGATGAAGCAAAAGAGCAAGGCAACGAACAAGAAGAAAGCCCGGAATCAACGGATGTCGCTGCGCACAATGAGGTCGCAACAAGTGCAATCCCAACATTAGTGTCGGAGTCGGAAGATAGCGATGTTGATACGCCAGCATCCTCTTCTGGGTCTGCCAATGATGATCCCATTGGGGACGATCAGGAGTTGGAAAAAAAAACCACGACAAATCCTGCTCCTGATGCTGAGAGTGAGGAGAAGCCGGCAGGCGAGGAACCGACACTGGAATCCAACGAGGATGGGTCCGGGGAGAAGCAAAATGACCATCATGACGAAACGAAAGAAAGCACTTCAGAGAGCGACTCGGCGCAGTCTGATACAAACACCGCCCAAGAGGAGGAAGAGAAGGGCGACGTAAAGGAGGGAAAGGATGAGGAAAAGGCAAAAAAGTTGGACGAAGAGGCCACGGCTCCTCCCGCCGAGCAGGCCCCAAGGGCGGACTAGATAATCCGTCATTGGGAGTTGCCCATGTGAAAGATTCACCGTTGTATGAACACTATTGTGGCTACTGTTATAACATAGCGTAAGAGGTATCATTAGGGGACGGTAAAAGCGAAGACGAGTAAGGCAGATATGGGTAATCGAAGCGGCTGGGCTGGTCTCACGCACGGGGCTTCTTTTGGTTGTATAATTTATGACTGAGAATGCGCGCTGTATTACGATTGGGAAAGAAGAAACTAGTTCTTTTCTGTGCAGCATTATTTTCTCGTGCTTCAAAGGAAAATTGCGAAGTGTCTTGATCTTGATATTCTGTCCAGGTTCGAGGAGGGCTCCGGAGAGTAGTGTATGTGCATGTATGACCCCACCTTTCGGCTTAGACTTACCCGTGCCACGCTGTTTCCCGGCCTCATTGTAGACATGCTGTTATCGCTTCCATCTGTTGATCTACAGAAAACACCCAACCCATTTTCCGTCCCTTTTCTTTTATTTACACCCCATACGTGGTGTATCCGCGCCGATCTATCGGCCGCCTACTCTCGGCAACGGCGAATCATGCCGATTCAACGCAAAGTCAATAGTATTACACAAACAAAATAAAGACAGAAGAAGAAGAAGAAGAAGAAGAAGAAGGAGAAGAGAAGGAAAGCAATGCTAAGCAAGTACGCCTCAGCCAATCTCAAATACAAGAAACACACAGTCAATCGTTTAGAACTAAAACAACCACATAACACCAGTGTAGTTGTCTCCCCAACAAGGAGCGTGTATGTAGAAAATGCATGACGCTAAAAAGTAAGAGTGAAGCAAATTATACATACGAGAAGAAAAGAAGGAGAGTTGAGAACTGACATATGGATAAGGAAGAGATGTAAATGGAACATATACGGGACAGGTTCATGTGCAGAGAGAGGATTGAAAATCTCGGCATCGGAACTTTTTCTAGGCCCGGTTTATCGAAGCTGTTGTCCATCTTGGTGGTGTAGTGCCGCCCTGTTATTGTGATCCATGAAAACTCTTAATTTCCCGGGTCAACCTTTCTTTACCTGGGTAGTAGTAGGTGGAGTAGCACCAAAAAGTTGCAGAGCCGCACGCATTGAGTGAGTGGTCGAGGGGTGCTCGTCAGGGCTAGAAACGCCTCAGTCTGACCCCGTGCTGGCACGGGGTCAGGTGCATAGATTCGCGAAAGTGAATGGATTCGCGAAAAAAATTAGGTACATGATCAACCCTGCAATTTGTTAGCAAATCAATGTACCACCTTTTTTTTGCATAAAGCAGCACTTTTCGAAAAATAGGGTGACATGGTTACAGCGCTAATTTCTATGGGGGTGGATGTACCGAAAATTTCGCGAATCCATTCACTTTCGCGAATCCGTGCACCAGACCCCAAGCTTCGCTTGGGGTCCCAGAGGGCGTTTCTAGCCCAGACGAGTGACTGGTGACTGGCGAGCCGATCCGTTCGCTCGGGACATTCTCGTTCCGCCCCCAAAGCTGAAGGGAAGATGGAACGTTCCTTCTAACCCTATACCGTCGTTTTACGAAAGGATCGTCCCAGCCGCACGGCATGGGACGAAAGAGCCGCATCCAATTTTCTTTCTGCTGGTCAACGTCCGGTTTTGTTTTTCAATCACACAATGGATTAGTGGCTGCCATGGGGGGTTTCAGGTGCTGACATTGCTGAGTGGTTAATTGGAAAGCAGAGCTCCAAGGGAAGAGCACCGAGTGTGGAGACACCACGTTCTCTGATAGGCAAAGTGAGATCAAACAGTCGCTGGGTTGTATTATTGATCACTTCACTGTCCTCTTGCTCTGTGTCTGGATTGGTATTTCTGCTTGCTTGTTGGCGATTGGCTCCAATTAGTGAATAAGCCGTCCTTCCAGCCCAGGCAGAACGACAATCTGTCCGGTTGAGACGTAAACATCATTCGTAACCATATTATGCTTCGTATGAATCGGCCGTTAGGATACCGAATCCATGTTGTAAGCGGCTCTCTTTCTCTCTACCTTCCTGGCCTGTCCTGGCCTTGTCCTCGTCCCGTCAATCCACGCTCTTCTCATTCCAAAAGCATGGTATTGACCCCATCGCTCAACTGGCCCTGGCCGTGGCTCGTTGTTCGTCGAATATCCATCCTGGAAAACACGGATCGTATCTGCCGCAGGTTCTCGCTCTGTGTCGACACAGCCGTGGCATTTCGCTCGTCCGCAAAGGCCCGGACGCTCTGTAGCAAGGGCGTAAAACCTTCGTCGTTCGGTAACCACCAGCGGAGACAGCTCCCGTCACGGAAGAGCTCTGCCATTCTTAGCCGCATTGTTCCGGATGAGATGTACCTGTATGAAAGAGTCATTCCGTCAGCAACCTGTAAAGAGCGGGGACTCGAAGTTATATTCTGAATGACCTTGTAATGAAACGCATTTGCTCAACATGCTCTCGTGGGTCAGGCAGGGGGCGAAAATATTCGTACTCACCCCATTCTTTCAAGCAATGCGAACTTCTTCCTGATCCAGAATTGGGAGGCCTCCTCCTGGGGGATAAATAAAGCCGCAATACCGAGACATGGTTGCATGATTATCAGGCTTCCCGTGGGGCTAAGCGGCCATGCCTCGACTGCCTCGATAATTTCGCATACCACATATGCGTGCTTTCTCAACTTCTCCATAGTCTCACTCGAGGGTTCTGTCGCGCCCTGGCTTCCGTGTATCAATGCGATCGAGTTCCATTCGCAAGTCAGGATCGTCGAGGCAAAAAGGGGAGGCCGGAAAAGTAAGCCAGGTGTGAGCGGCTGAAAGACGCGATCTGTCTCTGCGGCCCCGTTCCTCGGCAAATCCGCAACGAGGAACTCAGGGTTTACCAAGGCAGAATCCCAGCTGCTCTTCCACTCGTGGAGGGCATTATATAATCGGCAGTGCTCGGCAGTATACTCCTCTTCCGTCACTTCCTGCCTGGCACCTCTTCCAAACAAGAGCGACATCTCCATGGATATCATACGTAGTCGTCCTGAGCACACCTCGATTTTGTAGGAAAGTTCGGTGGGGTCTTCTGCCGCTCGAGTTTCGTAGTAATTGACATATGCTGCGAACCATTCCCGGGGAAGCAGGGTTTCGGAACTGCCCATAATGCCGGTAAACACGTCAAACCGTGTATACCACGTTAGGATCATGCGCCCTACGGGGGTCTGCATAATCGTTTGTGGCGTGTACATTTCAGTCAGCACTTCTAGGGCAGCCTTCTGATGGCCCATGAGGTTGACCCAATCGCCAAGATATTCCTTGCGTACTGTCAGTGCTTATCCGCAATCGTTGTGGAGGGGAGGGTTGTTATACTTACTTCGATGGTGGCAAGTTGCAAGATAGTCAACAGAGTCATGTCCGTATGGGTTTCTTTCCTTTTCAAGAACCCTAGCAGTAAAGTAACACTGCGATTATAGAAATGCAAGAAGTCCTTGATCTCTCCTATCGGATTTTGCAAGGTATGATGGTAGGCGGCAAACCCCACCACGGCATAGAGAAGGCCCTCATCCTGAAATGCCAATCTAGTCAATATCCCCTGGAAAAAATTGTCGGAATCATTCACGACGGAGTAGTGATAGTGCGTGATATGGTCCCGGTGGTAGTTGAGATAGAACAGGACGTCCCCGTCTGGCCCCTGCCCAGAGTCTATGGGTCCATGGTTGAAAGTTAAAGATGTTGCCGATGCGCTTGGTGGTGGAGGAATGGTCGGTGTCGAGGATTGCATTGTCGCGCTTTCGGCTTCTTCTTCATCCTCATCCATGATCGGCGTTAGGAACCCATCTTGTCCATTTTCGTCGTCATCGTCATCGCCACGTGAAGACGTAGGGCTCTCTTGCTGACTGTGGGCTGATGAATCCTTTACTGATCCCTTCGGTGGTGTCGGTTCGGGGTAGACACATTCTCGGTTTCCCTTTCTGCATCCTAATGTGAGGTCAGCGCGTTGATTCACGGCGGCTAGGATAGCTGGTTGGCGCACTCTCGCAGACTGGATGGGTTTCATCACACTATAGCCTGTTAGCACTGCGATGATCCGCTCGTTGTCAGAGTATAATACCTTGACTCGCCTGCTCCTGCAAGTATAGCAGCCTGACCTTGTGCGTCGATGTTTGATGTGGTCCAATCCAGGCGCAGACTTACGACGGCTTCTTTGAGCCTTGGGAGCGCTGAACATAATAGGCTCCGCATATCCGTTGAAATATCCACCGAGGTTTGGGTAATCGGGAGACATCGGTGTCGTTCCTAAGCCTAACACCGGGGCTTGTGGTACAGGTATGGAAGCCCCATGTTGGCTTAGAGGAGGATTTCCTCCACCACCTGGCATCGAGGTTAGAAAGTGGTGATAATAGTCGCTCATGGCGATAACTCGGAAGCTTTTTGTTGGGCGTGCTATAATTGCTTGTCGCTGTTTGTCCGTACACGAGGAACCTATCCAAAACCCAGGTTCCGTGTCTAGTCCGTGGTGCTATTTTCGGACCACATTGAACTTTTCGTGCTGAAGAACTGTCTTCGATAGAATGCTCCGGCATGCTTTGCGTATGGCAGACGGGTAAGATTTGTGTAGATGCGCGAGCTGTAGGTAGTTGATCGTGGGTGAAAGGTTTCGTCAGGAAATTGTTGATGAGGACGACTCAAGGCTTGAGAGATATCCATCCAGTAAGGGTAGGGTGAAGTTGATCTGATGTGCAGGACAACTGAATTAGAGGAGAAAGTCGATGTAGTGGATGATCTGATGTATCTGGCAATGAATGCCACGGGCCAGCCTTGTTGTAGGACCCCGGAGATTAGAAGCTTTGTGATCCGCGTGGATCGGGAGTACACTCTGGACTGATTTGAAGGGACCCAGAAACCCTCGCAAGACGTGTATGGCAGGTGGCCGGCGTCCTCATAGGGTTGAGGAGTGTATCCTTGGTCAAAAGGAAGACAGATCCGCCAAGCTGGGAGGAATATTGTCGGGCACAGCTGGCTACAAGATAGTTAGACAGCGTGCCAGTGGCCAGAATTTTCTCCCAGCAGGTAGGAAGCGGAGGGGCCGTGCATGAGAAGTTGATAGGTATGATTGTTGGCGGGGATGTAGCGGCTCTCAGGGCCCGCCCGGTGGTATGGTATTCAAGGAAGGTGCTACTAGCTTGAGGGGTGTCGATGTCTGGGTGGAAATGTGATCGTCCGATGAACCACTGGTAAGAGGGCGGGTATGCGGGTGAGTTCCCACCAAGTAATCGTTGGTGGAATAAAAAGTTGACGGTATCCCTGTAGCTCTAAGTACCGGTTGCGTGTGGGTAAGCAGAAGGAGACATGGACCACGAGGTATACGTCTTGCCCTTGTTTGATATGGGAATCATATGAGGTAAGTAGCTCGGCACCGTGGTGACATGAACATACACCCAACTAGAGACAATCACCTGTGTATTGCTCGTTGAGGAAACCTAAGGGAGTGAACTGAGTGACGGTGAAGGTAGCTGGGCCGCTCGACGGGGGGCGGGAGAGACCGATTATACCCCCAGATCTCGATATGTCCGGAACTGTGAGAGTATTCACAAAGGGTCGAATATGGAGGAAGCTACCAGAGATACGAAAGGAGAAATTTAGGTGGCATTCCCGAGAAAGCGACGAGTGTTTACCGACCAGTAAAAGGTCCGTGGGATGAGGAGGAGGTAGAAGCGTCAGTAGCCTCAAATGTACCCATTCCCATGGTGCTGCTAGTCGATCAGTCGGTGGCAGCCGGTGAAGAAACTCCAATGGTCAGGATAAACTACCCATGATCAGCAAGGGTCCCGAGCAGACACAAGGGGCTAAGAGGTGTACGCGGGGGGGGGGGGGGGGGGGGGGGGTGGGCTTTTTTTGTGTTTGGTTATGTGAATAGCACCGGTATGAACACAAGACACAAATTGACAGAGGGGGTGCGGTGTTGTACTTTGTTAT